>JARWLC010000010.1:20639920-20879920 GCA_033318265.1 Phyllotis vaccarum
TATTTCCAGGCTTTCCCAGTCCACAGGTGCTGCTGAGACTGTCCAGTGCCTGCCTCACTTTTCCCTCCATAGGATGGAATGGCTGCTTGTGCTACTGGAGATTTCAAGGCTCAAGTCCGACCTTTGACACCTCAAGAATCTACTTGCGAACACCAGTCTCTGACACCCATAAACACTAGAGAAAGGAGAAAAGGGTCTTTCAATGTGGCCACATGAAGAAGAGGAACAGAGGTCCAGTGACCCCAAAGTCTTGGGTACTGGCCTGAGGCTTAGATTCAAATAGAGATCAGGAGCCATGCATAGCTGAGCAGTCCCAGCCGAAGTGTGACCCTGTCCATCCTGACTGTCTGGGCCTCACTGTCTCCTGCAAACGGGTTTGAGAAGTTGTAAGGTCTGTGAAATCTCTTACTGGAAGACAAGCCCTGACTGGCATCAGCCTTCAGTCTTCTCCTTTCCCTGGTGTCAGATTCCTGGGGGAATTCCAGTTCACTGGGGATGCTTAGCTCAATGGTATGAGAGCCTTGGGGAGAGGAGACCAGGAAGGGAGACTCTTAAGTTTTCTCATTGAACCCCTCTTAGCCAAGGCAGCTACAATAGGAGTTACACAGTCTCACTCGAAAGCTACTCAGGAAGTAAGGGGCAGGGGAGGAGGGAGACGTGGGGGAGGGGGGATGATATGGGAATGCCTTTCTGTATTCTGTGAATATCAATCTTTAAATAAAGGAGCTGTTTTGGGCCATGACAGGCACCATAGAAGAAGTAGGAGGAAGAATCAGAATAGGTAAGAAAGGAAGGGCAGAGTCAAAGACAGATGGACCCAGCCGCCCAAGGAGCAACACGTAAGGAACACAGGTGAGCCACGGGCCATGTGGCAGACAGATTAATAGAAATGGGTTGAGTTAAGACATAAGAGCTAGCTAGCAATGTGCCTGAGCCACAGGCCAAACAGCATAAAGTTAATATAAGTGTCTGAGTCATTTCTGAGGGCCTGAGCGGTGGCAGCGGGCAGCTAAGTGGTCTCCGGTGGCAGGTCTGTGGGTCTCGGACCTCTGGCCACCTGAGACCAAAAACCCCCACTGCTACAGGGGGAGGTGTTGCGTCCTACCTGGAAATGACAACAAGGAAAGGATGAGAAGGAAGAGGGAAAGAATTATTACCTTTACATACTAACATCCAGCTTATTCAATTCTCTTAAAATGACTGTGAGGGACCTGAGAGGTGGCTCAGTGGTTAGGAACATTGGTGTTTCTTGTAGAGGACCCAGGTTCCGTTCCCAGTTCCCACATGGTGCGCCACAAATATGGTGATGCCAGGCCTTAGGGATCATTGCCCTCATCCTCCTCTTTGGGACTCACACACATGGTATACAGACAGACATGCAGGCAAACACTCATAAACATAAAAGGAAAATAAGCACACTATTTTGGAAAAAGAATACTGACAAGAAAGAATTGTAATGAAAATATGGAAATCATTTTCAAGACAAACAGGAAAATTATCTATTTCTTTCTTGGCATACAAGTTTATGTCAAAGAAACAGTTGTTCCTGCAAATGAGGTAAAGATTGCCATACCTCCACGGAGTACTCATTCGCTCCCAGAAGCCATCAGTTCTTCAGAGAGAGAGGCAAGAGATTGTCTCTTGATACCTGCCATTGTTCCAGAATAAAGCCCTTGACAAGCTGATGCATCTGATTTGTGAAACATGTCACGGTGCTCACTGCCAACAGAGCCTCCTGGAGTCTCTTGTCTTTTCCTTAAATGCACTAGTCACAAATGACAGTGGGGGTACCTGCACGCACACCAAAACGATGAGTGTTTGACAACACACAGTGTCTGCCGCGGTGAATGTTCTTGAATGCTTGACAATTACATTTTCAATGAGATGAGAGGGACAGAATATAAGAATAATATGGACAGGCAGGTGTGTGTGTGTGTGTGTGTGTGTGTGTGTGTGTGTGTGTGTCTATGTATGTGTGTGTGTGTGTGTGTGTGTGTGTGTGTGTGTGTGTATCATCAATCAGGCACATATAATTAAATGGTAAGAATTCTGACAGCCCTTATGTCAACCTGTATAAAACTTCCTATATGCTTTTGTCTTGTTATTAAGACAGATGTTTAAGTTTTCAACCTATTTTGAAGGAAATATTTTATTTATTGATTTATTTATTTGTGTTTGTCATGTGTATGGGTGCCTGCAGAGTCCACTGGACAGGTGCTGTGAGCTGCCTGACAGAACAAGACCTTTCTCCAGACCCTTAAATTTTGTATCTACAAGATTCATGTAATTTCCTTTGGGGTTCTTTTATTACCTGTGTTAGCAAAGGAAGTATATATACATATGTGTGTGTGTGTGTGTGTGTGTGTGTGTGTGTGTGTGTGTATGGATGCATTAATCTAATGAATTTAATTATGGTATAATTAAAGGTTAACCATTAGCTTAATATAGAATGCAAGCAATATTTAAACTAATAACCAGTATTAATTTGGGCTCATTCCAAAGTTGTAATGGATCTTTTGTCATCTAAACAAGACATGCTGTGTCCTCTGTGTAAGAAAAGTCTGAAACACATGATAAGTTCAATTAAAACTAACTTTAGCCCCAACTTTGGTGTAATTAATGTGTAATAGAAGTATTGGAGAGTGACACAATGTTAGCAAACATACAGTCTTTTAAGGAATGCTGAAAAAGAATGTATTAAAAATATTCCAATTTAAGGGGAAATACAGTAAAACTCAGTGTTGCATGACTGATTTTTGCAAATAAATGTTACCAATGGCCATTAGTGATAAACTTGAATTACAGAAAACTACCAAATGTATGGAAATGCCAAAGAAGTCGCAGCATGGTGACACCTTACAGATGACTAAATGTCATTTATTTCTCCGGGGAAGTTGCCTGTTGTGTTTGCTCATTGCCCACACTCTGACAAAGCCAACAGTTGACAAAATAACCCCATGGGTGATGGTTTTATGTTCTGTGGCCCATTAATCTAGTTTACTTCTAGCCTAACATGCTCATTTAACATTTTTTGAAACAGTACATATAATACCTAGTTCCTCAAGTGTCTATAAAACATGTTTTAATATTTTATTCATTTCTTTCTATTTAAAATTTTCTTGATTTATTAAAAAGAATTGTGTGAGAGTCTTAGTCTTTATTTTTAAAGACTTACTTATTTTATTTTAAGTGTGTGAGTGTTTTGCCTGCGCATGTGTCTGCATACCACATGTGGGCAATGCCTATAGCATCCAGAAATGGGCACCAGACACCCTGTCTTCTGGAACTGGAGTTAAATATGGGTTTGGGGAATGGAATACAGGCACCCTACAAAGGCAAAAGGTATTCTTAACTACTTAGCTACTTCTTCAGCCCCATAGACTTGATTTTTAACTATTTACATTGTAATTTGACAATTTGGGGAAATTCTAAGGTAGGCCTGCATCATCTGAAAGGGTCATTGGGACAGCATATTTTCTTAGCTCTCTCTGCAAGCCAAATAGAACATGAGTTATACTGAGATTCTGTCTCTTCTGTTTGTTGTGGTTGATGTCATTGTGCACAGGTTTTGTTTCTGATTAAGTCTGTGTGTGTGCGTTGCCTGATAGTATGCATGGGTTTACCTGCCCATGTACTCACATGCAAAGGCCAAGGCAGAACAGTGGTGGCTTCTTTTATCTCTCTCTGCTTAATTGCTTTGAAATAGAGTGACCCCTGTTGCTGACTTTTGTAGTCTAAGGCTAGAGCTGAAGGCGAGGAACCACTCAGGATCTCCCTGGCTCCACTCTCCAAGGCTAGGGTCAAAAGTACATGCAGTTATGCTTGATTTTTTCCATGAGTCCTGGGGATTTTACCTCAAGTGCTCATACTTGCAGAGGACTCAGAGCCACTAGACATCTCCCCAGATACTAGGCCCCACCAGGACCTCACACTAGCGTCTGAGGCTGGGGACCAGGCTTTCTACACAAGAGCCATTGAGATGTTCAAGTTAGAAACTAGACTGTTGCCAACTATTATACAACTCTAGAAGCGTTGAAGCTTGGCTTTAGCTTAGGTCAAGCATCATGCATCCACAGGTGTCTACCTTCAGGTGATTAATGTGTCTGCTAAAAAATCTTATTTTTCTGTTAGATGAAAAAAAATCTGCGAATGCGTCCTGTTTTTCCACACTCCCTTTCTCAACATGGCAATGAGATGACACTCTTATGAATCCTCTGTGTCGATGCTCAGAAACTGGAATTCTCCAATCCATGCAATCTAAATACTAATTTCACATAGAATTTAGAACCATGACTCAGAAAAAGGGATATTTGCTATGACTGCTTAGAAATGTCATAGGTTATTTATTTAGAAGAATTTAAACAAACTAATACCACTGGAAAGATAATAATAAGCAATGGAGAAGAAGAAAAAAGGAAAAATGTGGAAGTCTGGTGAGCATGTGAAGCTACTGGTGGTTCCCAATGGCTTTGCTCTTGGCTGCAGTGAGCCTGAGACGCTATAAAAAGCATTCCTGTGGCAATGGGGAGTGATGCTATTGTGATGCCTGAACACGCATGTCTGTGGGCAGCTGTGCCTCCAAGATAGTGAGCAGAGGTTTGGGTGCTGGTTTTACGTTGGCACAGTAGCTGTGTCTTAGTCTCATGCTACTTCAGCCAGCAATTGTCACTTGGCAGTTACTGACCTGCTCTGCTGGCAGCAGCCTGGAGGGAATTTTGTTACCACAGTCGCTGGCCCTGTTACTGCTGCTAAAGGTAGTTTCAACTAAATCTCTATTGTTCTAGTTATAAATAAGACTTATGATTCAAAGACTGGGGTAAAGACCCATCAGCTCAGAGAGGCTGAGTAGCAAATAGCTAACTGTCTCTCCTTGCTGAGGTCTCCCAAAGAGAGTCTTTCCAGGATGCACCAGTCAAAATCCCTCCCTAGTACTTCCTGCATCTCTCTATCTCTCCGGATGCACTCTGATGTTCTGTGATTAGTTTCTATCAACTAGTTGCTGACTCGGCCTCCTGACACAAAGTTTTTGTTTTTGTTTTGTTTCTTTAATTAACGCAAATGCAAACTCAGGGTTCACTGTGTGATCGAATATTTCCCAACAGTTGGAGAAATCTGATATGGACTTTCCTTCCCCTGCACACCTGAAGGGTTTCACCCCCAACTCTGAGTTTTTTCCCATCTTGCCATTTCCATATTTCTCTGCGATGCCTTCTGTTCTGTGCGTTAAGAACCATTTTCTTAAAACAAAGCCTCTTTCTCCGTTAGTGCATTCAGGGAGCCTTCCAGAAGAGCTGTGCTTATTCTTACCACACCCATCTCACAATCCTTTCTTCATATTTTCCATGTTGCTTGTGTTGCTAGTGCATAACACACACACACACACACACACACACACACACACACACACACACACACACAAACACACACACACACACACACACACACACACACACACACAAACACACACACACACACACACACAAACACACACACACACACACACACACACACACAAACACACACACACACACACACACACACACACACACACACACACACACACACCGAACATAGACAAGTTACCACATTGCCCATTCTGAGACCTTCCCTGGAGAGTGTGTGATGGAAAAGAGTTCCCAAAGTGGTGTCTGCAGGAGTACCCAAGGATGCTGAGTGGCTTTCCAGATGGCCAGGCTGGCACCGGCTGATGTGTGAACAGAAGAGTGTGCCTGGCCTTTCCAACTTCACCATGATGCTGACTTTCCCCCAAGATTTCCACTGTATGGTTGAGTTTCCTGACTACTTAATACAGAGAAAAATCTTTGGGCAAGTTTTGTGGCTTACCTCAGTCCTGAGGAGAATCAGGTGACTTCCATTTTGATTACTAATACTTCATAAGGAACTCAGACTATGGATTCAGGAACATTCGCTTAAAAGTCTAATTGTCCATAAGCTCAGCTCCTTGGGGAGAGTATGCATCTCCAGAACTTACATTTTCTCACTTTGAGACAGGAATGGAAGCTGTTGGGGGTGCCTGGCTGCTTGGTGGACTGTCTGCATACCACGACAAAGGACCCTTTGCATCCATCCAATGTGGTTTCTAACCCCTAAGGCTCCTGCTCCAGCTAAGACCCCACTGTGACATATTAAGAGGATGGAACCAGCTTTGTTCAGAGGTCAGAGCCTGAGATGCTTAGGGGCAGATGAGTTCATCAGTGCAACTCCATAGAGTGGTCCTGAAGGCAGAGAAGGAGGCCAGTCACTAAAGATGGTCTGTAATAGTTTTACTTTCTGAACCAACACCCACAACAAACCTTTTTTCACCAAAGCATACCCAGTCTGTGTAACTCTTATAAGCAACAAGGATGAGCCAAATCTCGTTGTTTATAGACATCATCTCGATGTGTAGATAGCAGAATTATAGTTCTCTCACAAAATACATATATGAGCAACTGGGCAAAGGAGAACATTTGAGAGTCCCTAGCCCCTCCCCTCAAGCAAGTCAGTTTATTTATTATTTATGTATTGGGTGTGTTGTGGGGGTGGGAATTGCATGCCACTGTTCTGTGTGGAAGCCAGAAGACAGCATAGTAGGTGTCTGTTCTCTCTTTCCTGCATGTGGGTCCCAGGGTTGAAGCTCCAGGCCTTCAGGTTTATTGGATAGCCCTGACTTCTGAGCTACCCACTGACCTCTGATTGTGTTACTGCCACGTTGAGAAAGACTGCCATGTCACCCCAATGAGGGTACCTCTTTTCTTAGACTCACATAATGAATCCACTTTTAAAAATAAAACTCCAAGTTTCCAGCATCAGGGCACCCAGGATGGAGGGTCCCCAAACTTTATTAAATAGAAAAAGTCATTTCAAGGACACTTCCCTTTCCTTGATAATGAGCAGGAAGCTGCACACCCCAAACATTCCACCAGGCATCAGTTCTTACTCAAGGTAGGATTTTCTCTACAGGTCCCATGCCCTTAAACCATCCCAGTGTATGAGTTACTGCTTCCAGAGTCAAGGATTACTGCTTCCAGAGTCAAGGGTCAAAGGTCACTTTCTACTCCCCCCCCCCCAGCCAGATCCTCACTCCTTACCCCCATTTCCTGGAGTTTACACCAATTGAGCCTCTGAGGAAGAGATTAAGGTGTCATCAGGAAGGCATTCAAATGTTGTCTGCTCCCCATTCAGAAAAGGCATGAAAGGCTCAGGAGGAACTAGCAAGTGCAATTACCTCAAAATAAAATGTTTTATTTTCAAACAAAATAGGCACTGGCCACACACATACACATGCACATATGCAACTCATTACTTCTCATTGGAAACGTCTAACAACCTCAACAATAGAAGAATAACAGGCAGATTAAAACTTCTAAAAAGAAGAAGTCTAAATACAAATACTCCTGTCATGCCAAATGAATACATATGAGATTCAGCTCAGACTTATGTCAGTTTTGATCATGGATCTCCAGGAAAGGCCATGGGGAGTGGGAGGCATGAAGATTCCAGCATTCCTGAAATGAGAAAGGTATCAAGGATCCTGGATACAGGTGTCTGTAAATGTCGTCTTTTGAGTCATAACAGCTTAATTTAATCTCCCATTTTACTTTTTGCCTAGAAGTTCTAAATGCTTGATATTCCTGAACAGAATTCAGGATTTACTTAGCTGACATCTTGGCAAGTTTAACAAAGGACTTCTTTAATATTAATAAAATGAGTTTTATTTGAATATACGTGAATGTAAACCTTTCAAATAAATAACAGTTTATAGGTTAAAAAATAATAGGCACTGGGTTGTTTGAAAATGGGTGATGGGCCAGCAGCTTTATTATGAGAAGGACACAGTGGCTGCAATTAAGATTAATACTTCACCAGAGTGGGGAACAGCTATTTCCCATTTCCTATGGGTCTGCCATTTTGCTCAAACCACATTTATTTCAAGAGTTATGACCAGACTTCTGAGAGTCTGTGCCCTGGCCCCTAGCTCTGAAAATCTGTGTGACAACTTCTCCAGGCTCACAAGTTCAATTCCTGCTGCTGCAGAAGCCACAGTAAAGAATCTTTCAGGACCTAGTCTGAATTTTTCTCTTTCAACTTTTTGTTCAACCACTGATTCCGTATGGTTTGCACTTAGGATCTGTGCAGACATCCGGGAGCTGTAACAGTAGCCTGCCAATCATTCCCTCTCTCCTCCCAAGCAAGCCTCCATGCAGTCAAATTTTCATCTATGTTTGAGTTGCCTTTGCTTTTGCTGCAATTGGAAAAGGTATAGTGTTGTCTCCCGAATAAGTGCCATTCTGGGCCTTATGGCCCATCCTCTTCCCCTAAGGACTAAAACCTTGTTTACAGGGGGAAAAAGGAACTACAAATCTCCTTATCGCTGCCACCTGCTGAGTGCTAGTCTCTTGGGATCCTCTATGACCTTGGGCGTGCCCGGATGAGGAGGCAGGGTGTGTAAGAGAGTTAAGGTGACAGAGAGCTGAGACAAAAGAGACAGGAGGAGAGACACACAGGCAGAAGAGGCAGAAGAGCAGAAGCTGGGGACAAGCATGGATTAGAGTCAGTGTGTGTGAGCAGGAGCAGAAGGAATCCAGCATGGCGGGAAGCTAGAGGGGAAAAAGCTAGGCGAGATGCAGTGGCAAGACAGAAGCATGGCTAAGGGACAGACAGGTCTAAGAGATAACATGTACTGAATAAAGCTCAGGTCTCTCAGTGTCAGAGAGAGCCTGAATGATGGAACCTAAACGACTCCTGAGTGTAGACTTAATTAATCTTGACGCTCCTCGCCTGGGACAAAACTCGGACCACAAAGAAACCGGACGCGGTAAGTGGAGGTCATAACCGAGACCCACTCGGTAAATGGAGGTCCCACTGAGGTCCAGGAAAGTAGGATTAAGCGTACAAGACTCACCGGTACAGAGACCGGGGGAGGGAATCTGGGAAGTACCCAGGGTTAGGCGCCTAATAGATAATAAATATAAATAGAAATATATATGGAAATATGAGAAACTCAACCTAGCAAGTTCCGGCTGGTTCCGAACTTGGAGAGTTACTAAGGAAACAGGGAATTTAAATAAAAGCTCGAACCGCACTTGGATAAAGAGGGACAAGCGGACGAGGTCACCGGTACAGAGACCGGGGAGTGTCTGGGATAAACCCAGGAGTAGGCGCAAGTTCGGCTGGTTCTGAACTTCCAGAGTTACTAAGGTAACAAGGAATTTAAATAAAGGACGGACCGCACTCGGATAAGGGAGTTTAGTACATGGTTCTTGACAGGGGGAGCCTTAAAGTTTATAAAAGACATTGAGAGATCCAGCTGAAGTAAGTTTAAAAAAAAAAAAAAAAGAGAAAAGAAAAAAAAAAACGTATAAAAAAGAACAGATAAGCCACATGCCACGTGGCAGACAAATTAATAGAGATGGGTTGATTTAAGATGTAAGACCTAGCAAGCAATGTGCCTGAGACACAGGCCAAACAGCGTAAAGTTAATGTAGCAGTTATTTTCTTTGGTCTGCTCTGTTTGCTAGCCGCAAATAAAAACGCGGTCTCTTTAAGAACTTAGCCGCGAATTGAGCAAGTCACTGGCCTCGAATAAAGGCCCGGCGCAGTCCCTTTAAGAGAACTTGTGACTGAGCAAGTCAATGGCTGCGGGGTCCGTTTAAGAGAACTTAAGCCTCTTTTTAAACTCCTAAAGAGAGATGCTGAACCCATCTCCCTACCCGGATTTTAACTCCTGAGGCCAAAAAAGCCCTTACTAAATAGAACAGGCATTACAAGATATGTCAGTACATGAACAGCCTTTGCAATTTTTAGTCTTGGCCTCTAATTTTGCACCTACTAGTGGTTTTTTTTGGCAAAAGAGTCCCATTTATTGGGTACATCTTTCTGCATCACCTGGGCGCACAGTTATTCCTTATCCTGAATTAATAGTTCAATTGTTATAGAAGGGTAGATGCTTGGGGCGGGCTTTATTTGCCAAAGATGCAGATATAATAGTTTTGCCCTATACCCAAGAAATGGTTGCTAATTTGATTCAAAATGATGATTCCTGGTGTTTGTTTTTGTGCACCTTTAAAAGACAGATAGTTCAAGCTTATCCTAAACATAAAATCATTCAGAGTTTTAAATTATGCCCTTTTATCTTTCCCAAGATAATAAAGACTCAACCTATAGCTGGGGCACGTCTACTTTTCACTGATGGCTCCAAGACTAGAAAAGCAGTAGTTGTGGATGGGGTTCATATAGAAAGCGTAGTAGTGCCTCAGGCCTCTGCTCAGTTGATAAAAATTACTGCTATGATACTTGCCTTTCAATTATATCCTGCAGAGACCTTTAATATTTATACTGATAGTGTCTATATGGCCAATATTATGCCCCAACTAGAAGTGGCCCCTCATGTGGGAGAATCATTAAAAATTGTTACCCAATTACAAAGCTTACAGATTTTGATATGGTCCAGACTACAATCTGTGTTTGTAGGACACATTAGAAAACATTCTGGCTTGCCTAGACCACTGACCAAAGGCAATGCATGGGCAGATAAAGCTACCCAAATAATTTTGGCTCTACAATTACACAAAAAGTTTCATCTCAATGCTCAAACGTTAAGGCATCAGCCACAATGCATCCTCTGGACAATGGCAACCGCCAGCACGTGCTGGCCAGAGTTGGGGGTGGGTTGTCTGTGTTTATCCACCAGGTGCTGAAAAGCCAATCTGGATACCTGAGAGGTGTGTGCGTCCTGTTCAACATGAAAAGATTGTGGTTCCTGAAGCTTCTGGTAAGGCCAGTAAATAAGTAAGTAAGTTTAAAAAAAAAAAAAAAAAAAAAAAGCCCTTTGTTTTCTACTGTTTTTGCCTTCAATTTAGGGCACTGACACGGCTGCCAATACGGTGCCGATACAAAAAGCTTTCATAACATATGATTGAGGCAGTTGCTTTTAATAGCACTGCTAAGTAGAATGCCAGCACTCATTTTTAAGCTACCCCATACCTCTTGGTCACTTCACACAGATTCAAACCCTGGAGGGTGGGGAGGGTTTATCTTTAAACTGTTCAGCTCTAAATTTCAGCTTAAGCAACTGATTGGAGTAAAGAACATCCCAGTGCCCTGTTGGTACGAGTTCCAGCTGCAGTGATGCCAGTGGCGTTTCTTCCGACCAAGATCCATCTCCCAGGTGCAAAGAGAAACTTCAGAATAACTACACAGTCACCCTGCTGCTTTTGGAGCTACAGCCTCGGAAAATGCATTGAGCCAGACAGCCAGAGCTGCATCCTTGCTGAACCAGCTATCAGCCAGAGTGGTGACTGCCTTTGAAATTCCAGAGACTTTTATGGACAAATACATTTTAAAATTTATCCCTCAATCAACAAACTGCCCTATTGACATTTTGCATATGTAATAATGGCTATTGTGTAACTTTGGATATTCTGATATTTGTGTTACCTCAAGTAAGATAGAAAATGTTAAGTCAGCAGTTGCATATTGTTAAACCAGTGTTTTTGGGGTCCCTAGAATGCAATCTTTAAATTAAACCTTGCAGTTAGCATATACCTTTAGACTAGTGGCTTATAGAATACCCTGACTAGTGGCTTCCCAATGGTCTGGATTTATATCCCTTCTTAATATTTTGCCTCAAAGGTTGGCATGCTGTCTTTTCATTCTAATACGCTGCAAAAGCAGCAAAGTCATCAGCAGAAAATAACAAAACAGGCTTCTGGCCTTGTAACTCCTGACTGATGCTCAGATATGCATATCAATGTTAGAAGGACTCACCCAAAGACGGGCAACTTCCCCGCCTGCTATATCTACCTAAGACAGGAGTTGGCACATCCAATGACGGGTTCTATAGCAGGGGCTAGGGGTCGAACCTAAGACAGGGGTTTCCTTCTCTATATTTCTTTTTTAATAAAGGGGAGTGAGATGTTGTCTCCCGAATAAGTGCCATTCTGGGCCTTATGGCCCATCCTCTTCCCCTAAGGACTAAAACCTTGTTTACAGGGGGAAAAAGGAACTACAAATCTCCTTATCGCTGCCACCTGCTGAGTGCTAGTCTCTTGGGATCCTCTATGACCTTGGGCGTGCCCGGATGAGGAGGCAGGGTGTGTAAGAGAGTTAAGGTGACAGAGAGCTGAGACAAAAGAGACAGGAGGAGAGACACACAGGCAGAAGTGGCAGAAGAGCAGAAGCTGGGGACAAGCATGGATTAGAGTCAGTGTGTGTGAGCAGGAGCAGAAGGAATCCAGCATGGCGGGAAGCTAGAGGGGAAAAAGCTAGGCGAGATGCAGTGGCAAGACAGAAGCATGGCTAAGGGACAGACAGGTCTAAGAGATAACATGTACTGAATAAAGCTCAGGTCTCTCAGTGTCAGAGAGAGCCTGAATGATGGAACCTAAACGACTCCTGAGTGTAGACTTAATTAATCTTGACGCTCCTCGCCTGGGACAAAACTCGGACCACAAAGAAACCGGACGCGGTAAGTGGAGGTCATAACCGAGACCCACTCGGTAGTATAGAGTTACTAAGTGTCTTGGTTTTAAAGGGAGAAGGGGCTTACTTGATTCACAATTCCATCACTGTGAGCTAATCAATTTTATAATCATGTAATTAGAAACACTAAATTCATTAAAGCTTTAGCGGACAGAAAAAATATTTCTGAAGTTGAAAAAATGCACAGATGATGGTTTGCAGAATAAATTTTTATTTTATGACGTATTGACTGAGGGCATGTGAGGCCATGGTTGGGTGGGAAGATGAATTTGGATGACATCTTGGTTAGGGGACCCTCAGAACTATAAAATGATAACTCTCTGAGGATAAAATCCAGTTTTACATACCAGGCCAAGAATACCAGCACTGATCTTCAGCCCCGGGGTGCCCTCCCTTGGTTTAGCTTGTAGACTGCTTTGGGATTATATTCTGGTACATTGTAAATATTTGTCCCTCCTACTGGTTTAATAAAAAAAGCTGATTGGCTAGAAGGCAGACAGGAAGTGTTGGTGGGGCTACCAGACTGAGAGACCGTTGGGAACAGGAAGAGCAGAGCAGAGACACCAGCAGGAATGCCAGAAGAGAGAGATACCAGCAGACTTAGAAGAACCAAGTCAAAATGCTGTATACAGTATCCAGACATTCTTTGTATTTTCCATCTTCACATGGCATTATTATTTCTTACTCTATTTTTTAAAGGACTTTCTCTTTTTCTCTTTTTCTTTTCTCTCTCAAGCCAATATTTATATATATTTAACACACTCTAAGCCATTTAGAGTTTTTGAATTTGTCTTTACTATACATCTCTTATTTCTTATTTTATTCTGTTTCTGACAACACCTTTAATCTGTCAAGGTGCGGCCAAGGATTATAGGCTTGGCTAGGGTGGTTGACTCCACCAAGTTCCCTGTATTTCTTTCTGTTTCTGACCACACCTTTAATCTGCCAAGGAGTGGCTAAGGATTAAAGGCTTCACTAGGGTGGCTGACTGACTCCACCCAGCTCCTAGTCTAGCTTCATAGAATTTATCTTTTTAGCAGAGGTACTTGTAGAGCCCACAATTAGCACTCTGGGGGATTTTAGGGTCCATATAACCACCAAGTAAAGCATTGCCATATGCTGCTCATTAACTCCATATAAGTGTTTGGCAACAGGGCCTCTTAAAAGACTCATAAGTGTTTTTTGCCTCTAAGGCTGAGTCAGGAAGGCTCTCCCTGCTTGTCTCCAGCAAATAGAGCTGACCCAAGCTGTCACTAAGAAGCCATCTTTGACTCTGTTCCCTTTTTGTCCTTATTAACAGAAACCTTAAGTTCACCATATACAGCTCCTTGCTTACACTGAGGCTCAGTAACTGCCCTTGCTCATCTTAAATTACAAGCAGCAAACACACCGTTTTGTAATTTAATCCAGTACACCGCTCAGTCTTTTTACCACTTGAGAAACACAGCTCAGAAGCTGCTTTTGGCTCTGTTTTTGTGCTCTAGACTGTTTTTAAGCTTTCTCCAGCTTTATGTAGGTGTATACCAATCACTTTGGGCTGCCATTTGTTGTATTAGGTTTCTGGCCTGGACTTTCTGGCCTACAGTCCCATAGTCCCACTGAAACACACAAATGCTTGTATTAATTGTATGCTGATTGACCTGGGGCCCAGGCATATAACTTGCTGACTCTTTACCCTTAAACTAAGTCATGACTCTTATCCTGTTCAGCCATGAGGCTCGGTACCTTTTCTCAGAGCAGCATTTCAAGTTCTTTCCTCTGCATCTGCTGGCATCTCATCGTGGCGTCTCTGGGGCATCTCTGCTCTGTTCTTCCTGTTCCCAGAGTCTTCTTAGTCTGGTAGCCCTGTCCACACTCCTGTCTGCCTTTGGCCAATCAGCGTTTTTATTAAACCAGTAGGCAGGACAATTATTTACAATGTAACAACATAATCCCACTACATGTACCTGTTTTCCAATGGAAGCCAAAAGAGAGTGTCAGATACTATATAACTGCAGGTGACAGACAACTGCTGTGAGTCACCAACTCAGTGCCGATTTCTTAACTGAGGTCTTCTGTCGGAGCAGCAAGCAAGTGCTCTTAACCTCTGAACCAACTCTCCAGCCTCCTAGAATAATAGTCTTTAATATAACAACAGAATGGATGGCGGGGGTATTGTCTTACTTACCAACAACACTGCTCATTTTTAAGAGATTAGAAACTCCAATTTAGCAAAATTCATGCATAATTTCAAAACACCAAATTGCATGCCAAATATACAAGTAATTTTCACTTGTCAATTTTTTTTACTAAGGTTAAGAGGGAAAGTAAAAAGTAAAATCTGGAATGCACTATAATCCAAATCTGCACAGATGACATCTCCTCATAATATTTACCATGAGCTTGAGACATCAAAGGGAGAGAAACAATCATAGAGTGATTTAGAGCGTCTTATTTATTCTTGTCATTTCTTGTGCAGAGCCTGGTGTGGCATGTTTGTTTAATGAATGATTCACTGCAGAGGTTGCTTCAGCAGGGTTTATATCTTCTGTTATGCCATATATTTCAACACTCACTTTTTGCTTTGACGTTTCTGTGGAACTGTAACCCATACAATATTTTTAGAATTCTTCAAGTTGTAATTGTGTATGTATGTATACATGCATATATGTGTGTGTGTGTTTGTATCTGTTTCTGTTCTTTTTGTGTGTATGTATCTGTGTTTATCTCTCTTTTATAATTTTTAGAACTCTAAGTCATTTTACCAATATATCCTTGGAAGGCCTGAACACCTTAACAAACCATAGTGATTTTATATGTGTTTAGATATTAGATATGTGAGTGTATATGCACACAGATGTATATTTAATTATCATTGCTATTATTTTTGAAAAAAGATTTTGCTATAGACCTGGCTGACATAAAATTTGATGTATAGAATAGGTTGGTCCAACACTCCAGGTAATTCTTTCTCCTTTCAGTCCTGGACAATGGTGCATTTGAAATTCTAAATGTACTTTTTGATTGGTGAAACAGGAGATGGAGTTGGCCATCCTGATGGAGGTGTGACGTCTTCTAATAAGACAGTGAGGTTAACATAATAGGAATAATGTAATGGTAATTTTGCAAACACTTGGAGATGTTGATATTCATCATCTGGATAACCGCCACTATTATAACATTAAGGTACTGCCTTTTACACAGCAGGAGATATTTATGACCATATTAGCAAAAACACAATAAGACTCATGTTTCAGCACACTGCTTCTGAACCACATAATTTTTTATTTTTCTCATTAGAACTCAATTTGTTGTATTTATTTAGGTATTCTATCTCCGGGAGAAGCAAAAACATGAAATCAAACCAAATATTACAAAATTAACCACAAACAAATAGACTTAATATGAAATTTGAGATTTTAGCTTTTGTGTTTCTCCTCAAGAAGCAGGAACTTAGGAATGTGGAGGACCAGAGTAGAGAGTTCTTAGAGATGTTTATACTTCGCTGACATTTTGTCACTGCTGAAGTGTTTTGTCAGAACTTAATTCTGTAACAGTTTCATGTTTTATTATTCTTAGAGGATTTTGTTACTTTTGCTTTTGCGACCAGATCCCCTTCATCCCTGGTTTGCCTCCAGCATCCCATGTGGAAAAGGCTGGCCTTGAACTTCTCCTGCCTTCATCTTCCAAGTATTGAGATTACAAGTATTGGGCACCATGCCCAGCAATTTACCTGTTATAGAATAACAGGTAAATCATATACTTGTGGTGATATATTTTATATTTAGTAAAATCAGTCTGGAATATTAGAGAACAGAATCACCCACAGTCAAGGTCAGAAAGTGGTGACACATGTCTTTAATCCCATCACTCAGGAGACAGAGATCTTCCTGGGTTTTTTTTTTTTTTTTTTTTTTTTTTTTTTTTTTTTTTTTTTTGTGAATTCAAGGCCCAAGAACCAAACAGTAGTACATACTGTCTTTTTGCTTATTATCAAATTAACTTTCATGGTGGCAGTATGGGACACAGGGGGTTGAAAGTGAACACAAAGTAAACTCTGGTGAGAAAACTGTTCAAACAGCTGGGAGCTTTGTAGCCTAGAGGTTTCAGCATTCCACAGAGGCAAAGACGACTTTACTAGTCATTTTTTTTTGTCAGCTCAGTAGAACTCAACATTTCTATCCTGTTACCTGAATTACCCATAATTAATGATTCACCTGAGTTCTCAGAAATGAGCAGTGCTATCTCTCATTAATGATTAGTGATATTTCTATTTACAACTACAAAAACAGGAATGTTCATGAAATCACATATGATATATGTAACAAATAGCAAGTAATGTGCATCCAGTTTATGTTAAATGCATGAGGATTCTATGCTGAATGGAAATAGCATCTTTGTTCTGGCTTTAAAACTCACCTTGTAAAACTTTTATTCATAATTAATAAAAATCACTAGTTTAGTACCATTAAATATGATCTTGATTAAAAATAAACTTTGCTTCATATATGGGGCAAAAGTTACCATTAGTGTATATATATGTGCATAATAAATACATCTGTATGAATGTCCCTATGAAATCAAGTAGTAAAATCCTCACTTTGACTTTTTCCCCAAAATGTGTGATTTTCAAAGTTCTTAAAATTGATAAACACACTTTACTGCTCTGCCTCATCTGTTGTGACATGGTTGAAGCTGACCCAGTACCTGCCAGTGTGAAGTGTTCTCAGAATTACTTCTAAGACTGACCCAGTACCTGCCAGTATAAAACGTTCTTAGAGTTCCTTCTGAGGACTCGTGAAAATTCATCAAAACTGCTTATTGCTAAAATGCAAGCAGGGGTATCTCATTATCAGAGGAAATCAATCCAGCTATTGGGTTCATAAAATGTACCCAAAAAATGTCTGGAAAAAAACATGTGGCCTATTTAATAAAGCTACTTTTCCATGCTATTCCTACAGTTAGGAAAGAAATATATTTTGGGTTTATTTATTTGGATAGGATTTAATCTATACTTACAAAATCAAAGTGCTTATGATGCCCTCCGCCAAAGTGGTTTTGATGCACACAATGTTAATTCTACATTTGTCACCATGTTATTGTCATATTTGTGTCTTTCATGAGAAAGATTTCTAAGAAGAGACACAGGGTATACATTTTTAAAAGTGTACTTCACTTTCCTCAAAGTTATAATTTCAGAAGGATTTGAAGTTAATGCTGATTCGTGCTTTCTAAGATACAAATTTTTAAGACACAATGCAGAGACGTTTGAGAGATTTTATCACAGAGCTTCATAAAACTCAGCAATGAAACAGTTCAGCTTGAAGAAATTAATAGAACCTTCAGAGCACCAGCTGTGACTGTATTGTGGCGTGTCACAGTGCAGTACATGCATCAGAATGATGCACACAAACACACACACACACACACACACACACACACACGGATGATAATATTCATCTCTCTATAATCATAATCTCAACAGCAATCTCAATTCTCATGCTTCCAAATTATAACTCATACAGGCCCAGGCAGAGTGGGCCACAATCTGGGTTCACTTTAGAAAGTGAAACCGTCACTGCCATCTCCAAAGCAGAGGGCAGATCAAGCCACAGTGTACAGCCCTGCCTCTAGTATTTGGATTTCAGTCCTGACCAATACCTTTCTCTTATGCTTGATCATCCTAGGGTACTCTGGGACAGACCAGGGTTTTCTGTGATTTGAAAGAAAATGGCCCCCAAAGAGAGTGGCACTATTAGGAGCTGTGGCCTTATTGGAGGAGGTGTGCTCTTGTGAGAGGAAATGCATCACTGTGAAGGCAGGCTTTGAGGGCTCATACATGCTCAAGCCACACTCCGTGGGACAGTCCACTTCCTGTTGCCTACACGTCAAGATGTAGGAATTTCAGCTCCATCTCCAGCACCATGTCTGCCTGCATGCCGTCATCTTGCACCGTGATAATGGACTAAACTTCTGAAACTATAAGCCAGCCCCAATTAAAGGCTTTTCTTTTATAAGGGTTACTGTAATTATTTTGTCTCTTCACAGCAACAGAAATTCTAACTAAGTCAGCAACCTCACCCACGTAAGTCTGTTATATTAAATGCAATACATATGGCGGTATAACTGCTTATGAAGTTAAGACACTTAAGAGGTGAACAGGCAATGGCACCCTGTGAATGTTTCTCAGGGTGGGCTGTGTGGGAGCCAGGCTGAGCCAGTAGAGACCAGCTGCCTTCGTGGTGTTCTCAGAATCTGCCAGTCCTCTTGTCTGGTTGGCTTGGCTATCACATACCCAGCTGCAAGCCCTCTTACGGACCTTCCTTGGGGCTCCCAAGCTCTACATTTGATCCCCAACACTCATATAACCCTAGTACTTATTTTCACCATTACAGTATACATGATAGAACATTGTGTGTGTGTGTTTATAAATTCTTAATGCAATGTATGTTCTCATAAATACACATGCACACATAAAGCCCACATACCTTGGCTTCTCTTTCAATTCTATTTCCTCTCCATTCTCTGATACCTTTTTTTTTTTTTTTAACAGCATTTCCTGATTCTCTGGCATGCCATCTACATTACATACAACCACCAAACATTTTCAGCTCTTTGCTTTCTGTTTGATTCTATTTACATCTCCTCATTAGGTTACTCTCAATTCCTCTTGCAAACTCAGATTTGACTATGCATGCATTTATATGTGTGCACATACATAACCATATAATCCTTTTTCTAGTAGAGTGGGTTACTTGAATCACTCTCAGTCCCACATAAAAGCCTTAAGAACATCTCAGGCTTCTTCAAAGTAATGAGCATACATAGTACACAACAAATGTCTTTTCTTCAAAGATTTTATTTTTATTTTATACTTATCGATATGGTATCTGTGTCATGTTGGTGAGATGTATCCTGTGCCCTGTGCCTACAGAAAGCAGATGGGCATACAGGGTTGGCTGCTCTGCTTGACACTTAGATCAGATGCCTGAAAAGAAATAGCCTACAGGAGGAAGAGTCTATTCTGGATCATAGTTTTGTAACGGGTGGGCGCCCCTAACTTTAGCGCCCCTAGACACCCCAAGCCCATGGCTAATGACCACTGTTAACTTTAAAAAAAAAAAAGAGAGTTTAATGAATGATATACTGGTACACTCATGTGTGGGCTTGAGGCACCGTGGAAGCCAAGAGCCTCGAATGCTTTCAGAGTAGAATTCTTATACTGCCCTCTGGGTAGGGGAGGGGTACATCCGGGTTGTGAGATAGAAGTTGTAACAGTTCTCATGGTAGGGCTTTCCTGGGTGGCTCCACCCAGGTTGCTACATCAGGAATGCAGTCCCAGGGAGTCAGCCAGCCAAGCAATGGAGGAAGCACATCCTTATCTTGGGTGGTCCTGCTCAGAGTGATTAGTGTCTAGAAGGTCAAGCTGAGAACCTGAGTTCTGAGCAAGCTGCCACTTAACAACTCTGTCAACTTTGGCTAGTTTCAGGGACCTCAGGAAGGGAGTTGGGGGGAAAGAATCAAACAGGATTTTTCTATCTTCACAGTTTAAGGGGGTGGGTCGGGGGAGGGGCGCTATAGTCCATGGTGGCAGGGAAAATCTGGCAACAGGAACATGAGGCATAAGTCATGTGACATCACATTTGCGATCAGGAAGGTGCTGGCACTCAGCTGGCTCTCTCTTTATTCAGTGTGGGACCCCAGCCCATGGGACGGTACCACCCACATTTATGAGGGGCCTTCCACCTCAGTTAATCTAATCTAGAAACTCCCTTGTAGACAATGACTCTAGAACCTGTCAATAATACTCCCTGTTACAGTGCACATGCATGGGGTTCGTGCCTCAGTTTCTGACATAGTGAGGACAGACACCGGTTATAATGTGGTTTTTTGGTCTCAGGCAGCCAGAGGCCCAGACTCACAGATTTGTAGTCCCAGACTCCTTAGCTGTCTGCTACTCAGGCCCCAGAAATGATTTAGACGCTTATATTAACTTTATGTTGTTTGGCCTATGGCTCAGGCACATTGTTAGTTTGTTCTTATATCTTAACTCAACCCATTTTCATTAATCTTTCTTGCCATGTGGCCCATGGCTTACCTGCGTTTTTTACATGTTGCTCTTTTGGGCTTCTGACTCCTTTGCTCTGTCTGTCTCTGACTCCGCCCTGCTCCTCCTATTTATTTTAATTCCTTCTCTTACTTTTTTTTATAGTGCCTGTCATGGGCCAAAACACTCCTTTATTTAAAGATTAATATTCACAGCATACAAAAAGACATTCTCACATTGTTTCATGGATATTTAACCACAAGGGGTGTCCTACCCACCTTGAGTCAGCTCAAGGACCCACTGATGATCATAAGACTGTCATTTCAGATTATTATTCTGCTGTCCCGGGCTTGATAAATTTGTCCTTTGGGGGAGAGGAGCAGAGAAATGCCTCAGAGGGTAAAGATGCTTGCTGATAACCCGAGCTCTAGCCCCAGGACCCACAGGTTGGAGAGAACCAGCTCTTCGCACTCCCTGACCTCCACCTACCATGACACAAGCACGTGTGAGCAAAGTAAATATATAATAAAAAATAAAAGGGAAAATTTATTGTCTTAACAATGAATAGTTATCCTGAAGGCGGAGCAGAGTTCTCCAATAATTTGTCTTGTGCTGGCTTCTCCAAGCCTCTTCTCCTGCTTTCTCCCCCGAGGTGCCCGGCCACCTTCAGGTGAGCTGTACCACACCAGAAGCATTAAGTAGCACAGCGAAATGTCTCAAAATCTAAAGCTCTTTCACATATTAATTTTTCTTCATGATAGACTAAGTTTTTACAGTACAGTAAGGTTGATTGACGCTGTCGAAGGAGGGACAGCGTTTCTAAGCTGTTTGCCTCATTTAAGCACGGCCAGCAATCTCTACATCTTGTAGGTAGGGCTACTAAATTTAAAGCCACTAACTTAGTATTTTAAAAAGCTTCTTTTAATCTTAAACCTCAATAGTGTAGTCCATGCACAATTGGTGATGGTGTTGTCATAAAACAGAGAAAGCGTGTAAGAGCCTTCACTGAGCAGAGCTGTCAGAGGATTGTCTACCACCTCAGTTACTCGCTGTGAACCGTGGAAAAAAAAATTAAAATGGTCCTACAGAATGTGTTAGGCATTAAAGAAACAAATTGCTTAAATAACCTAGACTGTTCAGGGATATCTAAAAGGAGATTGCAATTTGTACTAATCTCCCTGAAGGAAGGGCAAACACGGCTGCATTTCCATGACAATCAAACTTCCGAGCAGTGGCGGGGCTAGTTGTGACCCTTGTTTTCTTGTTTTAGTTTTAGTATGCTGTTTGTGTGTGCAGACTGTCCCTCACAAGAACAAGCCGCTGCCTCTGTCTTGATCAGCTATAGTGTGTATGTATTGGCGGTGTACCTTACTTTAGCCTACCTCTTCATTTCTGCGTGCAGTAACTGCTATGGAACAGAGTAATAAATAGTACCTTTTTAAAAGTGCTGACAACCAGGCCCATGTCAAGGCACATTACACCTGCAAGGGACCCTTCCCCAATGCAAACTAATAAATCTTCAAAAAAAAAAATCAACATAAAAGGGACAAGCAACTGGAAAATCACACAACATAAGACAAATAGTTTTTACTTCTATGGTTTTAAACTGATCTCATCACTGAACATGTAGTTCATGGGAATGATGTCATTATTATAGCCTATATCAGCGTGTGCAGAAAACATCCCAAGTAATGATGCCGACCACAAAAAGAAACCACTTCTAAGCTGTAAGCCCCTCCTGAAGACAGCCAGTACTCTCTACATCCTGCTCTTTTTATCTTGTATGAGAGAATATGAGGAAATTTGATCACAGCTTGAGATTACTGGTCAGGAAAAAAGAAAAAAAATATAAAATCTCAGAAAAAAAAATACGTACATTTGATCCCTGCCTTTTCCCCCCAGCACACATAAAATGAACAGCCAAAAAGAGTCCATTTCTTAGAGGTTAGCTTCTAGTTTTCTTTGTGTTTTCCTTACTAGTGGGTTTGGCCATGACAAGGAGAATAAGCTTCATTTCTCAACTGTAGCTGGCGCTAGCAGACACTTCACATTGAATCAGTAGTAACTTCCAAGTAACTATACAAGATGGCCCACTCTTTAAAGGGTTTGGATTGGATAAGAAGTTTGGATAAGCCAGGATTCTCTGCTGGGGCTGTAACCACTGCAACATATTTTTCTTCAAAGGGCTTGTGAGGCATTTGATATATCTTCTAGTTAGATATATTCTAGATGATAACCAGACATCATTATTCTAACTGCATTGATTTATATGCAAGTAATAATACTGGCTATTTAATTAGCCACAAAGTTCTCAATTTTCCACAAGCTACTGAAACACTCTACCCTAAAAATCCTGGAAATCACTTTTAAAAAGGATGGCATGTCAGGACTTGTTGACTCTTTGTAGACACGACCCTAATTTAAATCTTATTCTGCCACTTAACATTGAAAGAGGCTAAACTTTCTATTAATGAGCAGAAGGTAGAGTGACATTTGCTAAGGGTGATCACTCTAGTCAGAGATAATAGATGTTCTTCAGGACATATCATCTGCCGTTGCCTCAACACCAGCAATGGCGTATACATCACAGTATCACTGATGTTTTCCAAATAAGAGGACTGGATTTCTAAAAAAAAAAAAAATATGTATCATTAATTAAAGCAGAATTATGTCACTTCCTTTCTCCTTTGTGTTCCTCCAGCCTCTTCCACAGCACCCCCCCTTCATTTGATGGCCTCCTTTTCTTTGCTTATTATTGTTATATACATACCAGTGTATGTGTGTATACACACAGATACATAAACACAACCCACTGCATCTGTTTTTGTTGTTTGTGTGGCTGTCCACCATGTAATAGACAACCAGCAAGGGGGCTTACCCCAGGAGAGGCTAACTCTCCTTGCCAGTCGAGGGCATTGGTTAAAGAACTCTCTCCATGTCCATTTAACTCCGAATCTCTTGGTAGTTAACACAGCACACTCTTGCTGTGACAGAAAAAGCTGGGGTGGGAGGAGAGGAAGGCTCAACTTAAAGTTAGGAGGGTCTAGTGTAGTCACCATTGAGGGAAATTGTTAATCAAAGGAATGAAACCGGCTCTCCATTGCCCGGTAAGTCAGGATGCAGAGCTCAGATTGGAAAAGTGTGGGGACCTGCTATGAGGCCTTAAGGGACAGCCTGATGGTTCATGTCGTTGGCCACAAGCAAGCCTCTACCGATGTGGGATGCCTTTCTGTATGCTGTGAATGTCACTGGATAATAAAGAAACTGTTTTGGCCTCTGGTAAGGCATCTTAGGAGCAGGTGGGAAATCAAAGCATAGATACAAGGGAAGGAGCTCAAAGTCACCAGAGATGCAATCCAGCCGCCCAAGAAGAAAGGTGTAAAGAAATAGGTGAGCCACGGTCATGTGCTAAGACAGATTAATAAAAATGGGTTGAGTTAAGATGCAGGAGCTAGCTAGCAATATACCTGAGCCATAGGCTGAACAGCATGGAATTAATATAAGCCTTTGTGTGATTATTTAGGGCAAAGGGGCAGCGGGGCTGTGGGCAGGCCTGAACCTCAGGGCTAGGCCGGGCCAGAAACCTATACCACATTCTACTACCCTGAGTTCCCATACAATGTCATCAGTTGGGCACCAGAGACATTCACACTCAAACCACAGTACACCACATTTGTTTCTCATAGCTTGGTATTCTTATCTCTCTCTCTCCCCTAGTGAAACCCATTCAGACATTTTTTTGTTCCTTGCAGCCTCTACCAAACACAGGGCCATGTGTCAGGGTTTGTAGAGTCCTGAGCATTGGCTGGTGCTGCCTGGAAGTCACAGACAAGTGTCACGGGTCTTGAGCTCTCACTGATCTGCAGAAGAGTCTGAAGAACAGGACCCCCAAGGTCCCTTGGTGCATTGAGAGGGAGACTATCTCCATGGTGTCTGCTGTAGAACCTGACTGTGGGCTTGGAGCAGGGGTAGGGTTTTGATATGTAAAAACAGGAAGACTGAACTTCCGTGCCAACACTTAAGAAAACAGGAAAACACCATGCATCAGTGGTCAGTTCAGAGTTATGAGGCCCCAAAAGACACGGAGCTGATAAACCCTGGCCTCCATAAGAGCAGGGAATTCTCCTGGAGGAGGTGACTTGGATTTCCTTGCTCACCACTGAAAGTCCTTTTGCTTAGCTGGAAAAGCCTACCTCCTGTAACTTGTTTAGGATCTGCTGTGAAATGTGAGCTCCACTGCTTCTAGCCCAGTGGCAGAAAACTAGAGAAGAAAGTAGTGTCCCCTGTGCAGTTAGAGTCCCCAGGGTCCTTAGATCTGATTAGGGGTCCCTGCTTTAAGATACCTTGTAAACTGTCAGCAATCCCTATGACATGGATAACGATACTCATCTCCCACACAGTGGGCAGGAGAGTCTCCAAGGCCAGAGTGTAAGTCTACACCTCCAAGGCCTAGAGAAAGAGAAAAGAAATTTAAATAATAATAACAGCTTTTAGAAATGGCTCTATTGTTAATTTTGTTTACAACATTTTTGCCAAATTAACTAGCAATTTTTTCCCCTTTCTCTGTTAAAGGCTATTTCTCTAATATTGTTTTTTATGCAAATGAGTTATTAAAACCAAGAACAAAATGGTAAGAATCAGATATAGTGACAGACTTTGTCTGACAGAAGGAATTATGAAGGTTTTACTTAGTTGTAATTTATAGTGTTTTAAGTATTTTCTGTTTGTTTCTTATGAGAACACCACTGTTTAAAGGATAAAAATAATCCCTCAATTCTTCTATCTACGTTGAGTACTTACACCCTATGCTATCTGCTTTGACTCCAGGGTTGTTCCAGCAGAATTCCATCTTTCTCTGATGTCTACATATTTATTTTATTTTGTATTAGATTAGTTTTCAAACAAGTTATATCATATGCACTCTAAACCACCCACACACTATTAATATCATTTATGCACCACTCTTAACTATAAAATATTTATGTTAAACTTGTGATCTATTGGCTTTTCAGCTAACACTGCTCTTTTCTGGGGGCAATTTATCTTCAGTCTCATTTTTAACAACGCCTTCCATGACAGATTTCAGTTACAACAGCATTAAATACAGAGCTGAATGTGACATGACCAGAAGGCAGATCCCCAAACTGCTCATGTGATTGTGACCAATCAATGTTCCATGAGGCTTGCTATGCTTACCACTTGCTTCATAATGTGAATATTGAATCATTATAGAGTGTAATGGTGAACTGTATGTGTAAGCTGTACCATACTTGTCTTGGTCTGTGGGGTCTAACAATGTGGACTCAAAGAAGGGGCAGACAAATGAAGGGACAAGAAACACAAAGAACGAGAGCAAGACAGTATTCTGATCAAGCTCTGAAAACTTTATTCTTCTCAGCAGCACATATAGTCCTTTAGGGAAAAGGGTAAGTCAAAGATTAAGCAGGTGAAGAATTCACACAGCTAAAGGCTTTTACACCAACAGGATGTGTTGTCATGGAGACCTATCTAAACTTAGCTATTGCTCAACCTGCAGGAAGGCCACCTAATTCCTGGAAGGGGACTCATCTAACAGCAAGGAGGCCACCTGGCCTCTGGGAAGGGACACATCTAAGGAAAAGGGAGCTTAAGATGCTGGTCCCAAAATGGCATTGCCACTGCTAAGGCTTTTCTGGCTCTTGGCACATACTTCTAGTTGGAATCCTTTATTTTGTTGATGATTGATTACTGCCAACATGATGTTTATAATTCTATCTGCTGCTTAAGTAGACACAGGACTATGATAAAACAGCCAGGATGTAGCTTCAAATTCATGTTCTAAGTCTTTGCCTTGCTGATTCTACACCCTTTGCAATGATTGAAGGTACACGTTCACAACCCACTTTAAACACTGAGGAACTATTTCCCACTGACCAGCACATTGCATTGTAGACTCTATGTAGTTCTTTGCAATGTGGAACTCAGTATTATAATTCTGAGAGTATTAAAAGGCCTTATTCTAATAGATAAACCTTTAAACCCATCATGAAAAATCACATGAGAACCATCTCTAAGAATTTTGCATCAGATTATATTGGTTATTCCATGTTTTATTTTTTTGCATATCCCAGTTTACCTCTATATTTTTCATATACTTTACAATCTTCCAGTAACTTAAACAATATCATGCTTGTTTAAGTTTTGCATTTCTGGGTTTGGCACACTTAAATTTGATTTTCAATCATTTTTTCTAATGATTGGTTTTGATTAGGAAACATCCAGGAAATCATACACCTCTTTGTACACCTGTGATGACATTTCTGGGAATGATCAAAGCATTCAGGCTTCAACCTAATGGATGAACTGAACCAGTGGTAGATTTGTGCTAAGGTGGCACTGTCCAGAGATGAGGCCTCTTTAGAGAGACAGGTCACAGGTACTGTGCCCTGTGGCCATATCTCTTCCTGGGTTCTCTCTGTAGTCTTTGCCTCTCTGCTTCCTGTTCACATGATATGCACCACACTACAATGGTTAACCCCCCTCATACTCCCTCCCATGATGGACAGACATGTTTGGACATTCTGAATCCTAGAAAGGAGTTTGGGGCTACACAGGGAGGAAGCACTGTGGGTTGTGATGATTCAGGAGAGAGACCCAGAGGCTCTCCTGACTGTGTATTAATAAAGGGCAAGCTGGCAGAGAGCCACATATACTTGGAAAAGCTTTGTATTCACAGTTAGAATTTCATCTTTGCAGATGCTTTATACTCAGGCTGGGGTCAGCTAGGTGTCTAGAAATCCTCTTGCTAAGGCAAGGCTCCTTTCAGAAAGGTGGGAGGGTGTTAATGTCTACATCACACAGTGTCAGATAGAGGCCACTGTGCATTCCTATCAGTTTTCTCAGTTTGAAAATAAGATCATCAAGACCAGAGGGTGGGACAGCATCAGTGTGAGACAGCTTTTTATTTTTTATCCACACCTAGGAAACAAGGAATGAAAGCTGGTGCTCAGCTCTTATTCATCTTAGAACTAGGCTCACATAAAAGCTGAGTCTTCCCACCTCCATTAACCTAACCTAGAAACTCCCTCATAGGCATGTCCAAAGGTTTGTTTGCATTTCAATTCCAAATCCCATCAAACTGACCATCAACATTACTCACAGAATCTTTAGTGTCAAATGCTAATGTGAATAAATGTAGTCATCATTTAAATTGATGTACTGTGCACATGAACTCTACCTTCTAATATGAATAACAATTTACGATCACAGATAAAATGTTGAACAAGGTTTGATTGCTCTAACTATCCCACAGATATCCAAGTCAGATGACTTATCTTTATAACTTTATGAGTCCATAAGGTGGTGTGGATCCTTTGCTTTGCTGCTGCGCTCAAATCCAAATGAGCAGCCAACAATATCTCAATTATATTTACGTGACAAACAATGCTTCACTTTTAGCCTTGTGATCATAGAATTTACAGAAAAGTCGATGTGCTCTGGCTCTAGGTGACAGCTTGTCCTGAGACTTGCAGGCTCATTTTTGTTTAGAGAGTTTTATTTTTTCTGTTTGGAAGATAGTGTGCTGTAAAAGGACCACTGAGTACTTTTGTTTTTATAGTACTGTGATAGTCAGTCAACTTGAGGGGGTTTTGAATTGCCACGGAAACAAACCTCTGGGCAGGAAGAGAAGGGGATTTCTGGCCTGGGCTGAAGTGGAACACTCCGCTTTATTTATGGGCAGCACTAGTCCATGAGGTTGAGGCCTGAACAAAATGAAAAGGAGGAAGGGAGCTGAGCAGCAACCGGTACTTAGCTCTCTCGGCTTCCTGATCACAATATGGTAAGTTTCCTCACACTCAGGCTGCCACCACTTCCCTGACTTGATGGATTTTGGCCTCTACTTGTGAGCCCCATAAACCAATATTAATTGTATTTTAGGCACATAAAATAGTTCGGAACATCACCTTCCCTGCCTGGCTTCCTTGCCAGGTATTTTGCCGCACAGTGAGAGAGGTAACTGATGCAAGTTCTCAGTGATACAGAATGCATACAACTTCCATTTGATTAGTAAGCACCCCCTCTACAGCTCTGTCCAGGTCTCCACTGGCAAACCTTTCTGCACACTGAATGGCTGTGGCTGCACGAGCAACTTTTGAGTATATCAAAAATTATGATTTTCATGTCATGCACACTCAACTCACTTTTCACCTTTATCTTTAACTGAATTCTTATGTCTCTTTGAAAGCCATGTTTTCATGTTCATTCTTATAACTTGGATCACACAGCAATTTAATTCAAATTAATTCCAAATTTTAGTAAATATTTAATTAGAATATTTCAGAAAATGTTTTGAGAAAACATACGTATTGAATCTGTACCATATATGGAAACATTCGGAAAATCTGATGTTTCCATATTTTTGACATGTGGCATTTTAAGCCTTGAGAATTCAGTACCAGGAGTCCCATAATTCTGAAGGAGATGGAAATGTTCTTATCTGAGAGAGAAAATTTCAGGATCATAGCAGCACAAGAGCCTTTCCTGCTCATGTCCTGGGCCCTTTGGAGCTGCTCAGTGGTAACAGAAATGAAGGAAAAGTCTGTCTCCCACTGTCTCTTCAGGTACACTGAAGAGGAAGGCTTGCTTTCCCTCGGCCCCTGTCTTTAGAGTGGTGATTTACATGTGGCCAGTGTCCCACTCAGCAATATTAACTGTATTTTAGGCACCTAAAATAGTTTGGAACATCACACAGAGGCATTTTGCAATAGACCTTGCAAGACATTTAGGAAAAGTTCACATCCCTCTAATCACCAAGTCACATAGTCTAGAACACAGTGGGGGAAGAGGGGTGGGTGATTAATTCTAGGGAAAGTGTAATCCGTTAACCCCCCAGAGGCACAATGTAGCTTGGACTTTGCTATATTAATCTGAGATTTCTTTTGAAAATCGTTTTATTATGTGACAGATAATTTTTTTTAAGCAGTCCAGTGTGAGGCAAGGTGAAGCTTCTCCTCTGCAGTTTCAAAGCTTCGTTGTCTCATGTTATCTCCCCATTGCCGGTATCTAATATTCACAGTCAGGGAAGAAAGCAGTGGCCCGTGGAATTGGAAGATTTTCATTTTCCAGTAACCAACTTGCATGCAAATGAAACCATTAGCCTCTCCTCAGAAGTAACAGAAGGCATCAGGCTCTTGACTGAGCAGCAGTCCTGTATGTTAAGAGGGGCAGGCCCTTAGCTTGATCGACTTCCCAGGGGAGTAGGGCTGGAGAATTTCCCACAAGGCCATGAATTCCTCAAGAAGTGATGAAAATTAGACACTCTCTGAGTCTGAATTGAGTAAAGGCATCGATAGCTCCAAGTCCCTCAAACCCTTTTTCACTTGGTTCTATGGTTGTGTTACCACTTGATCCTCTGATTTAATTTTATTATGTACACTTTGCATGTGTTTTCTAGAAATTCAGCCTGTATTCGGTAAAATACAGAAATATTTTACAAAATATACCTAAAATATTTATGTATAAAATATAAATTTCCTCAATCACGGATCCCTTGTTGCTTTCATCTGTTCCCCATCTAGCATGAAATGATAGTCTGAGAGTTTCCCCAATATGGATTCTGAATCCACAGCTTGGAGTCTTTCATTCAGGAGGTGCCAAGAACTCTGGGAAGAAAATGGGAAAGTGATATAAAAGGCAGGAAGCCATTGGCGCACCTACTTAGTGGGCAAGTCTGCGCGAAATGCTTAAGAAAAACATAGTTACAACCTAGACCCCACCCACCATGATTCTATCTGAGGAGGGAAGTGAATAGTAAGCCCCAAGTGGGGGGCAGCCACTGACTCATCTTGTACTGCTACAGAGTACATGAGAGCTACAGATCCAGGGAGAATTTAGGAGCAGAGAGCCCTCAGACACCTTCCTGCAGACCTTATACTTACAAGTCTAACTGTAAGTCTGCACACTTCAAGGGCCAGGTGGCATGAGCAGAGGAGTGTGAATTTGGGTTCTGCTCTGCTCATTTCTGTTCCTTTCTATTATTAAATTCATCTTCTCCCACGGCTGCTTTAGCATGGTGGCCAGTCACCATGCAGGGCTAGGAGTAAGCCTTGCCCAAGGGACCCAAGTAGAGTAAGCTTTGACTGCAATCCTGCTACCTGTACTGATGTCATCTGTGAGGCACTGTGTCAGGGTTTCCTCACTCTCAGGCAGCTGCTCCAGTACCCATGAGTGTCTTTCTGAGCAGCTTGTCACTAGAAGGTAGCCCAGGTAGCATGAGGAGTCTGCTGTCTCATTGGGGATTTCATTCAGGCAGAACCACGAGAAATGGATTGCTTCAGTACAGAAAAGAATTTCACAATGAGCTAGTGTGAAGTAGAGTTGTAGTTTCTCAAAAGAGAGTTTAAGGCAAGGGTTAAGAAAAAGAAGCCTGGAGGAAGCATGGGGGTGGGCTCCCAAGAGTCTTCACAACTGTAAATCTATGATTTAGTTGCTTTCTACATTCTATTGCCTATGGAGTGCGATTTCCAAGGCTTTCTTGATAGAAAACATAGGATCCCCCAGGTAGCCAAGTCCAAAGCAGAGAATGGCTTCAAGCAGAGTAGGAACACACAAGGGACCCAGGTGTGGAGCTCAAGCTGACCACTGTCATGTAATTGGGAGCACATATTACCATGCCCCACTCTCCTCACACAAAAAGAGAGATTGCACACAGCCTAGTTGGGTATGCTGGCTCCCCTCCTCTGTCAAATCAGCTTCCTCACAGCATCCTTCCCTCAGAAAACTCCAAGGTAGCCTTGCCATACGTGGTATGGCTAAGCGGCATCAGATCCCACCACACTGCCTGTGTCTGCCCCTGCTCTGAGGAATAGCTGGGACTTTGTGAAGCCCCACCTCTGTGTTGGTTACTTTTCTGTTGCTGTGATAAAATAGCTCCAACACAAAGCACATTACAAAAATAGGTTTGTCCTCGGCTTACAGTTCCTGGGGGACATGGTCCACTGTATTGCAGAAAGCACCAAGGAAAGAGTATGAGACTGGTCTTGAAATCAGGAAATAAAGCAATCATGTTATATCCACAAACAGGGAGCAGGAAAAGAGGGAACAGGAAGCATCGCCAGGCTAGAGATACCCTCAGATCCCAACCTCAGTGACCCATTTCCTTCAGCAAGTCTGCACCTCCTAAAGGTTCTATATCTACCCCAAACAGCTCCACCACCTGGGAACAAGTGTTCAAACACATAGACCCATGTAGAACATTCTAGATCCATCTCCCATCCTCTCTTTCCTCATCTTTCATCTCCTTTTCTTTCCCTAAAACACCACAGGTTAAAGCTCACAGAGCTTCTTTTGTAAGCAGAGTAGCATGGTGGACTTGTAGGGTAAAAGGACCAGCCAAAGAAACTCACCCTGGTCCTGAAACCAGAGCAAGTAAAAGAAACACACTTTGGCACTGAAAACAGAGAGAGAGAGAGAGAAACATACCCTGAGACAGTGAAAGAAACACATTTGCCCTGAGCCCAGAACCAAAGAAATACACCCTGACTCTGATACCAATGCCGAAAAAACACACTTAGTCCTAGAATCAGAGCCAGTGAAAGAAATATGCTTTGGCCCTGAAATTAGAACCAAAAAGCCAAAAAGAGCCAGTGAAAGAAACACATGTTGGCTCTAAAACCAAAGCCAAACCTGCCCCTGACCAACTAAGGAGAAAGCTAACCAATCCCTAAGAAGAAACCTACTAGTCCCTGATTGTAGGATTTAGCCAGTCTGAGCTCAAAGACTGAAATCTGGCCAATTCCCACCCTGAAAATCTTCTCCCTGGAAAATCTCTAAGAAGCCCTATATCAGTTCTGTGCCTGCCGAGTTTAGGGCTGCCCTTCTCTCACCCTGGCAGAGGTAGGATTCTTCCCTCCCAATAAATTTCTTGAATAAGATGCGAGTGACCTTCTTTCAGGGGAGCAGAGACAGCCCGGAGGAGCAGAGGGAAGCTGTAACACTTTCTCTGGGGAAACATTTCCCAGGCAAAGATTCTTACACTGGAGGTAACAACTTCTTCCCTGCAGGAGCAGAGCTGCTAACATCAGTGTAAGCTGCTACACTTACTGTGTCCTGTGCTACAGAGTGCCAGGATACTAAAAATTGTGAGGGGCATTGTTCCATGTGAGAATAAGAGGCAGTGTTCCGAAACCCCAAGACCACATGTCACGGTGGCCCTGAGTAAGTGCAGTCCGTTTGTTTAATCCTGTAACTGAGATGTCTGCAGAAAAATATGCATCGTTCCCAGAAGTTACTTTGACTTCTAAGGCATGTCTGAAACTCTCTGACACAGTCAGCAAGAAAGGCAAACCAGGTCCGGGGGGGGGGGGGGCTCCTTTTCCTTCCACAGCCCCTTAATTTCTTTCTACTCCATCCTGCTTCCCTGTTCTCATCCCATCCAAGTTGCCATCTCTACCAATGTTTCTGTCCTCCTGGATTGCTGACTTGGGGAGCCATGTTTTTTTAAGTACTCTAGAGCAGCAGCAGTATACTTATCTTGTACCATCTCTCTATCCAGCCATTCTCACATCTAACAACTTGTCGTAGAAGGTCCTCTTGTGAGACCATAGGTACAAGCTCAGGAAGAGGCATCAGTGGCATCCTAAGATGACGGAGTCACCTGTGCCCTGTACTGTTACAGTGAGGTTTCTTGACCCTGTGAGGCCAGAGGTCAGACTCACAGACCTGTCATCCCTGAGTGCCTAGCCACTCTCCACTGCTTAGGCCCCCCAAATGACTCAGATACTTATATTAAGTTCATGCTGTTTGGCCTATGGCTCAGGCACATAGCTAGCTCCTTCATCTTAACTCAACCCATTGTCATTAATCTGTCTGCCACGTGGCCCGTGGCTCACCTTATGTTCTGTACATGTTTCTTCTTTGGGTGTCTGGCTCCATGTAGTATGAGGTTTCTGGCCTGGATTTTTGGGCCTAGCCTCAAGGTTTAGGACCACAGACCGGTAGACCCACAGACCTGCAGACCCGCAGTCCCACAGTCCCACAGAGACTATAGTTTTAGGCTGATTGGCCTCAGGCCAGGCATATCACTTGCTAGCTCTCTACCCTTCATCTAACCCATGTCTCTTGTTCAGCCATGTGGTTCAGTACCTTTTCTTAGGGCAGCATAGTTCTCCTCTGCTTCTTCCGGGCCTCTCCCTGGAATTCTCTCTGGTGTTCTGCTCTGGATTTCCCGTTCTCAGAGTTTTTAGTCTGGTAGCCCCACCCACACTTCCTGCCTGCCTTTAGCCAATCAGCTCTTTTTATTAAACCAGTGGGTGGGACAGTTATTTTCCATGAAACAACACAATACCCCTACAGCTCCATCTGTCTCTGACTCCGCCCTCTTTCTCATACCTATGATCCAATTCCTCCGCCTACCTCTACAGTGTCTGCCATGACCAAAATAGTCCTTTATTCACAACATATAGAAAGACATTCCCACTTCACTGTACCTTCTTCAGGCAACTGGGCCGTATTAAAGATGCATTAATTCTATCTTGTGAACATTTTAGAACATATATTTCTAGTATGTGTCTTCCATCTTCAAAATCTGAAAAGATGGAGCTGAAGAGCTGACTCTGTGGCTCAATGGTTATGAGCAAACACTGCTCTTTCAGAGTTCACTTCCCAGCATCTACAGCAAAAGCTAACAACCACCTGAAACCCTAACTCAAGGGGATCCACTGCCCATTTTTGGACACTCCAGACAACTGCACTCACACATACAGAGACACACATATACACATAGGCAAATCTACCTTGCAACATATTTAAAACAAAACAAAACAAAACAAAACAAAAAAACCAAAAAAACCCTTCCAAGATCTGTGTTCATCATAGTCATTAGGGGGCAGGGACTGCAAAGTGCAATGATTTGTCCTTGATCTTGCCCAACGTGACCTGGTACATGCAAATGATCCCTGTGTGACACACGCTTGAGCTATTGTCTGATGTAGTGAACATGTTGTGGTCCATATGGTCTACCAGGGCAGTCTGCATTCTTTCTGATCACCTTTCTCTGGGTCAGGTTAACATGATTCTCTCAATGTGTAGATCACTGCAGTGTGCAGATGATTTAAGTCCCTTCCGACGTCACTGTGAACAATGTCACATAAATCACCATGTGTCACAGTTGGGTATATTTCACCTTTCATAGTAATCTGGCCTTTTCCTAACTCCATCTTAGAGCAGAGATAACATTGACCGGGTAGTCATGGCTGCAAAATAAGTAGAATGATACAGTAACAGCATCTCCTGTGGCAAGGACAAGGGAGCTGCTAACAGTCCTGGCAAAGAGGAGGAAGAAGGGCAGAGGACGGGTCACTGGGTTTCTAGTCCTGATTCTCTCCCACCTGATACTGTAGAGACTCAGCAGATGCATCGCTAACAACAGCCTCCTCACATTGTATCCACATTCCATATTTTAATAGTACAGGGGCTGCATCTAGGTTCTGCTGGGATCACAATCAGTCATCATGTCCTGATCTTTATGGAATAAATGCTTTACTCTCCTCTTCCACTCTTGTTAACATTCTGGAAGCTTCTAATATTTTCTGGCTCTAGAAATCTTAGGTATGTACTTCAGTTTTCATAGTGAATACCATTTCCCTTTCAAGCGGGCAGAGCCATAGTGAATATGAATCCAACTCTTAGATGAGGAAATGGAGTCAAGTCTCCAATAGGGGAAGATGATTATCTGAGGCACTTTCCCCACAGGAAGACTTTTCACAGTCTCCAGACAGGGGCACCATCCCTCTCAAGCTATGAGCCTCTTCCCTAAGTACAGGATGCATGTCAAACATTTTCCCTCAGATATTCTCAGGCCAGGCTGAAGGTATCAGGACATCTGCATAGCTATGAGGCTTCCTGGGACTGAAATCAAACATAAGCACAGCAAAACAAGTGAGCAGAAACTTGGTGGTGCTTGTCATGACCTGGCTCTGGACTCCGGACTCTGTCCAGCCCCATAGATACACAGATAGGGTCTGAGGAGGAGCAGGTCTATTGCATCTACACAGAGAATGGCTGGTTTCTGTTGTTTTGCTCTAAATTTGTCTTTGATGAACTGGACCTCTTGTTCCTTTACTCTAATCAGCACTCAGTGAGATCCAACCAACTTGACCCATCTTGAAATCACATTGTAATTATTTATTCCAATGTTAGAAAATGAATGACCGACATATCCTCCTTTACCTGTATCCAGTCTTAATACACCCCCTTCGCCTGTATCCAACTCCAGACACATCCCGCTTTACTGTCTTCTACTTCAACTCCATCCAAGAGAGAACCAGTCATTCCTGATGCTGTAATATTCAAGAACTGTGGCTCCCTACCTCATCCCTCCAACAGAAATGGGTCTCTCTCTTGGCATTTGACTGTGCCGATGGCGAAGAGTTCTTTCATGTAGCATTGCCTACATTTGTTATGGCTCCTCTTGTAATCACCAAACATGTCAGCAAAAAGGAATTCAAACAAACAAACAAACCCACTACTTCTTGTCCTCCCTAAAGGAAATCAGGAGCTGATTAGCGTCGCTAATTGCCTTGGAGCCACTCTCCTAGCTGCTGGTGGTTTGCATGCACATTTACTCTTTTTTTTGAGAGTTTATATATCTCTGGGTTCCATGCAAAGACAGATGAGATGATAAGAAAATGTAAACTATATCTGTCTTGAGTGAATTCCTGCTTTTTTTTTTTAACTGAACACGTGCATGTGTGGCAATTGTGTCCATCCATGTGTGCGTGCGTGTGTGCATGTGTGTGTGTGGGTGCATGCATGTGTATGTGTGTGTGTGTGCATGTGTACATATGTGCGTGTGTACATATGTGTGTGTGTGTGCATGTCTTCATGTGCACTCAAATATGTGGTACTGGTACTGCTGGTTCATGTGTAGAGGCCTATGGTTTTCTTCAGGAATTTTACAGCATGACTTTCCACCTTATTGACTAAGCAGGACCTCTTATTTGAACCCAGAACTCCTTGATTTTAATAGTCTACTTAGCCAGCTTGCCCCAAGGATTCCAATGTCATATTCAGAGAATAGAATGATGGGGGAACCATGCTCAAGTGGATTCTGTGGATCTGCAGTTGGAGCCTCACATTTGCATGGTGTGTGCTTTGTCTGCTGAGCCACCTCGATATCCTGAGTCTGTGTTTTTATGATGAAAACAAAACAACAAACCCCTTTAAAATATTCCCTAGTTTGTTTTCCATTTCTTCTGTGTCAGAATTACGTCATCTGCCTGTGCAGCCAATGCCAAGGTCTCCTAAGGACAGCCCTCCACAAGAGCCTCATATTTCGGCATAGGCTGAAATCAGAGGTAACACTGCCCTTCTTCCCAAGCATTTTTTGCATAACAAAACTCATGAAAGATAAACATAGTTTTTCAAAAACAAACAAGGAAATAATAGTTTCTTGCACTGGAGTAAAGGGTGGGCTTGCACTCATCAAAGGTAGAGGTGACATTTTAGAAGAAGAAAGGGATTATCTATCATCCAACATGAAAGACAGGGGCACCTTTCGTGTTGGGGTGCTCTGTGCTTCACTCTGGGAAAGGAAGGTTCACAGAACAAATGCACAGAGGCCGTGAATGTGGCTTCTACAAGGATGGTACGCACTGGGCTAGCTTCATGCATGTCTCAGGAGTCACTCCCCTTCGATAGAAATCTATGAAACTGTGCTTACTAAACTGTTGGTTGGGGAAAAAGGGAAGGTCTTCCAGGACCCCTCAGGTCACATTGGGAAGAGTGGAGATTCATATCGCTCTTTTAAGAGAAATTCAGCATTAATCAACAACATGGCCAAACATGCTTCTGTGTTGTTGCTATGGAGATCTTGTTCTGAAGATTTCACTGTTGGTAAGCTTGCTTCATTTTCCTCCATTAGAATCTCCATTACGACTCAGCTGCTAACAGCAAACAATTAGAAACAATGCCAGATACTCAATAATAGAAGGTGTTAATTAAACAATATATTTATTAGTAACAGACCAGCCTTGTCCCATCAGATCATGATCTTTAGGACAAGCCCAGCCAAGACCAGAAAGGACTGCCAGGAAGCTTCCTCTCCCCTTGGTGCCAGGAAAGCAGTGGAGTGATTTCTGTTTACCCAAGATGAATGGATTTACTTCAGAAAGATTTGGTATGAGTTGTAAGAAGCACCACTGTGGTGTTAACTACCAACAACACACACAATTGAAAGGTCCTGGCCTTCAGAGATTGCAGAGAAGTTTCATATAAAAATTGTAAATAGAAAAAAATCAAGTAACTCAAAGGCAATGTCACTGGCACTAATTTAAAGAAATGCATGCTTCGTTAGGATTCAGAGGCATGCAAATTGAAATGATAAATTATCCATATATTAGATTAGCATGATTCTCCCAGTATTGTAGATCATCAGGAAGTTTCTAAGCAATGGATACTCTTGTATTGGTTGCAAACATGAATATTGGTATAATGTTAGGAAAGTGTTACATTGTATTTTCTATTAGGTCAAAATTCATACACCCTGTAAAATTTTTTTATTTCTAAGCATAAATATGAAAAAACTGGATACAGAAGTATCAGGAAGCACATAAAATTATCTCTGAAGAATCACTATGTAAAATTAAAACACTGAAATTCACCAAGGTCCTATGAATATTATACTGGATTAATACATATGGTATATCTATTTACTAGAATATTAGCAGAGCTATGGAAATAGTCAAACTCTAGACTATAACTTATGACAAATAAATCTTGCAAAAAAAATGGTGACTTGAAACACTAGTTATAGAAAAAATATAGATGTGCACATTTATTTGCATGCAATTTTAAATATGAGAATATATTTATGGATTGATACCAGATATAGAAATTATAAAGAAGAAACTCAACCCTCTTGTAAGTCAAGATCATGGCAATGGTTCAGAAGATGCTGTGTGATGACCGCACGGAGCAGTTACTGCAATGTTATCACCATAAGTTTTGTGTGATCTACAGGTAAGTGAAAAGAGACAAAAAGGTGGACAGTGCTGTAGGGGGATTATGTTGTTCCATTGTAAATAATTGTACCCACCCATGAGTTTAATAAAAGTGCTGATTGGCCAAAGGCAGACAGGAAGTGTGGGCAGAACTTCCAGACTAAGAAGATTCTAGGAACAGGCAGAACAGTGCAGAATGCCAGAGAGAAGCCAGAAGAAACAGAAGACAACTATGCTGCTCTGAAAAAAGATACCAAGCTGCATGGCTGAACAGGATAAGAGTCATGGGCTAGTTTAAGGGTAAAGAGTTAGTAAGTTATATGCCTGGGCCTTAGGCTGATCAGCCTAAAACTATTGTAAGCATTTGTGTGTCTCTGTGGGTCAGTGGGTCTGCAGGCCTAAACCTTGAGGCTAGGCCTGAAAGTCCAGGCCAGAAACCTCTTACTACACAGTGCCTTTCTAATAATGGGGCTATGGAAAAAATTATCAGGAAAGAAACAAAGCTGTTGTAGCTCTACTGTAACATATAAAGTACTAATTCTCATCCCTTAATTATGTGTTTGTACACATATAAATGAACATCATATATGCTATACCTGCTGTTGCATGGAAAGTCTTCTCACAGGAAGGTTTTTATTGATTCTATGCCTCATTTGCATTCTTAAGTGAAAGTATATGAATATTCCATATTAACTAAAAAGATGGTTGATGAATCACTGAGAATTTCAATCATTTCATGGAGTCTTCTAAGACATTCTAAATTCTAAATGCTTGCTGCACACATAAATGAGGTTTGGAACTGAGTGATGCAGCCTTCAGAGGCTCAACCCAAAAGCTTATGAACAAGGAGGGCAGCCTGACCTAGTGTTTCCATTGTGCTTAGGGAGTGAGGCCAGGGCATGAGTTCTCATGAGCCACAGGGACTCAAATGATTTGGACCCCTCTAGCTCGCAGGAAAGATGAGCACCCAGCTTCCTCACTCACTTGGGCAAGAGTGGTTGACAGAGAGAAACGGAATGAATGAACTGATATTGTCAGAGTCAAGAAAAAAAAAAAAAAATAGAGCTAGAGCATGGTGCCAGCAGGCATTCCCCGAGAGGATAACAATGAGATTCGGTGTATGAGGTGACAACATTCCTTCCACAGACATCCCAATTCTCCAGGACTGATAGGAAAATCTACAATTAGGTTTCCACAGAACTATACATAAGGACAGCGCTTTCTGACAAATGAGTAGGAAAGCTGATGAAAACATAGAGAAAAAAATAGCTGAGAGCCATACATGGCTGTCACGAAAGAAGAAGAGAAAATGGCTGATTGTACATGAAAATAAATATGTTCAATGGAATCAAAGAACTTTCAGTACATAGAAGAGAGATAGATTGATAGATAAATAGCTAGGTAGGTAGGTAGATTAGATAGATAGATAGATAGATAGATAGATAGATAGATAGATAGATAGATAGATAGACAGACAGACAGACAGATACATACATACATACATACATACATACATACATACATACATACATACATAGAAACATAGATAGACAGATAATAGATGATCTATGGATGATACATAGTTTAGGTAGGTTGACAGCTAGAAAGATAGATTAGACATTAGAGGCTTAACAAATATACACATTAACAAATGACATGTAGGAGACACATGAGCAGTAAAAGAATAAATGCTTTTCTCTTTAGCCAATAAAAATTATTTATTTCTATAAAATAAATAATAGAAAAATCATGTGAATATATTAAAACCCCAGCATATAACTTATCCCCCACTTTCAAACCATGAATAATTAATAAAAAACCAATGATTAAATTAAAATTTTCTCAATCCTTCAGCACTTTTAATTGTCCCCAAAACAGGACAGAATAATTGTTTGAACCTGTTTGCAGTGGCCTCTGAGATTTAATGCTTGAGAATGGCTATGTATGGAAAAGGTAACTGGTTTCTTCCAGATCACAACCCCCAGATCTGCTCTGTAAAGAGGCTTAGAAATACAGTTGCCTCCCACTTTCGTTTTTGTGAGCTAAAACAAAAATGCTGAACTCATCACTTGAAAATTTGTATTTATTTTCTTAAAGAACTAACAATCGACTCTTCATGAAAAATGGAATCCCAGCAGAGGCTGAGGCTGGAATTAAAATGCTCTCACCCTGCCTTTAGTTTCTTTTCATCTTGGACCTTGGAACTGGACATCTTACTTAACTTTGCATATTTTCCAGTGTCTGTGGATGAAAATAAAATTGATGTGGAAAAGCTGAAGAAACAAAGCCAGGTCCATGCCTGTGAAAGTCATCAACAGAGTCCTTAATGGTTGATGGCTGCCAACTCCCTTGATCCCCTGTGTGATTTCACTGATTGTTCAAATTGATGAGCGACTAATTTTTCAGAAGCACAAATGGAGCCCTGAAAGACAATAAATATAAAAGTGAATCATTTTCAATATTTAGTAGTAATTTGAGATATGGAGACTTTTAGAAGTAATCCAAGCCAGTCTACTTACGTCTGTGTGAAGATTTCTGAGCTAAAACCCAGATTTGCTGATTTCAGAATTAAATACCTGAATGTTCAAAATTCAAGAATCATATGAACAAAACAATATATTGAAAACATGGATTTTTACCTTCATAAAACTTCTACTTACAAAAATACCTTAATTCTTCAGTGAGCAACTCACCTTGTATCTGAAGTGAATATTTGTTGATTTGGCTGAATCATTGAATCAAATCCTATTCATAGTCCTACAGAATGAGAGACTAATAAAATCAATAGAGGATATAGCAGAAGGAAGAACAAAAATTGGATCTTAGTAGGATTGTTCATGCATGTGAAGGCAGAGCAGGTTCCAATTCAGAGGGTGGAGAAGGGAGAGAACACCTTTCCTTTATTGCTTAAACTATAAACTATGAAACATTCAGTGCTTTCTGAATGGGAGCTCACCCAAGGTTTAAAGAAACAAAACTTGGTTTATTAGACTCTAATGGCAATTCTTTCTAGAATATACACACATCCTGAATTAGTGAGCTAAACAGTTCTGGAAGTATACAAGATAGATAGATAGATAGATAGACAGACAGACAGACAGACAGACAGACAGATAGATAGACAGATAGATAGATGGGAATAGACGACTGGATAGGTAAATATAGGTAGATGATAGGTAGATAAATAGGTTGTAGGGAATAGATAAATGATAGATGGATAGATAAATGGCAAATACATAAAGAGATAAATAAATAGATGAAAGGTAGATAGATGATTGACATATGCTAAAGATAGATACATAAATAGATAAGTGAAAAGTAGATACATATATGATAAAGGACAAGCAAATTACTATGAAGAGATGACACCCATTGCCACCTACATTATGAAGCATATCACAATGAGTCAGAACTAAGTGTGAGAGTCAAGCCTCAGAGAATTATGATGAAATTAACACACATATTTGTTTAATAATTGTTTAAGTATAAATAAACATGTGCATTGGCAAATGATTCCTTAAATTATATCAATATATGAGGTCCCGTAGCATAAGCCAAGCTACATTGTATAGAAAAGTTTTTTTCTACAGACAATAATATCTCAGATGTAGCTAATTGTCCATGTGTTCCCATTCTTGGCCAATGGGCATAAGTTCAATTAAAGTCAACAAACAAGCAAAAAATCCCTGTGTTTTTTCATTACACAACTAAATATTTTGAGGGCATTCTATTACCATTTCTTCAAGCTATTTGTCAATTACCAGACAAAATTAATCATAAAGAATGAAAGTGTTTTCTAAGCATCCCCAGCCAACTTTGGTGACTTAACACTCTAAGAACCACAGGGGAAAGTTACATCTCACTCCTGGTGAGACATTCTTCATAAAGACTGGGATATACTTTATTTTAATCTGGAAATTGTTGATGACAAAGATAAGAAATATTTGGTTGTTTAAGAGCCACGTAATTCACACTGCAGGAGAGGAGATAAGACTTCTATCCACAGCCTCTGTGGTATCAATTACAGCAGTCTCTCTCTCTGGCATCCTCCATAACAGCCCCGCTTCTGTGGCATCCTCCATAACAGCCCCGCTTCTGTGGCATCCTCCATAACAGCCCCACTTCTGTGGCATCCTCCATAACAGCCCTGCTTCTGTGGCATCCTCCATAACAGCCCTGCTTCTGTGGCATCCTCTGTAATGACCTTGCTTTTGTGGCATCCTCAGAATGTGGAATCCACTGAGTGTTGAAACATTCAGTTGTAACTAGAAACAAGTCTTGGTTTTAATTAAAAACTGGAGATACATATGCTCATGAAGTACTGTAGTCCCAGCTGCTTGGGAGGCTGAGACAGGAAGATTTATTAGAACCAGAGATAGGATGCTAGCCTTGGAAAAATACTGGGGTTATTACACTTTGAAGAAAGAATAAAATGGCCTTTAATTTTAATTTTGACATGCTAACTTTTGATTATTCCAAGTTTTCTTCTATGAAGAAACCAAACCATTCTGTACTTAGCTGAAAAGACAGTTGCTTAAAAAAAAAAAAAAAAAAAAAAAAAAGCAAAACTCAGGCTAGAGAAACAGTTGAGCAGTTAAGATCACAGAGTGCTCTTTCAAAAGAACCCATGTTCTCTGTGGGATCCGACGCCCCCTTCTGGCGTCTGTGTGCATACACGTGTGAGCAGACACGTAAAAGCATAATAAATCTTTTTAAAGATGTAAGCTTTCAAGCCATGGATATATAGAGAGAGCAACCTGCAGTATATTACTACTGCGAGAATCCAGCACAGAAATGCCACACACTGGATTAACTTCAACTCTATGACATTCTGGAAAAGTTAGGACTCTGAAGAAACTGAAAGATGGGTCGCCAGCGTTTGTGGAGTAAGAAAAGACAACACAAGGGTATTTTGTATGAAAGCAAAACATCCTTTTTATACAATAATGGTAGAGACAGTGCCTTTTAAATGTGTTCAGATGTTTAGATCACACAACACTGGCGGAAACCCTCGTGTGCTCCTAGGTTTATTGGTTGAACCCAAATAAACCACTCTGGTTAGGAATGTAGCAGTTGGTAACTGGGGAGAGGGCGGGTTCTTACCCTCGGGGGGACATAGGAAATGGCTGGGCTTTCTAGTCCATTCTTCTGTAAATCTGAAACGGATCTAAAAAATGAAGTGTATTTTTAAATGTGTGACCCTGTTACAATAAAAACGCAACAGATTCAGAACTTAACAAATCAAGACTCAGTGAATAAGAATTTTAGCAAATTTGGGGTTATCTCAGAACTATTCAGGCAAGAAAAAAGAGAGTAAGAAAAAAAATCAGAGAAGATGACTCGTGGGTCAGTAACCTAAGAAATATGAGTGTGTTCTCTGAAAACAATGAACAATTCTCAAAAGAGCCTGAGCTTAGAAAATATGACATTACATATATGGATATGTAAATACAACATACCTGTGCATTTTAACCCTCTTCATTCAGCTGACCTTTCAAAGGCCTTTTTAAAATAATAATAATAATAACAGGATGGAATCCCTTCTTCCCTTGACTCAAGGTTGTAGCATATTCTCACCTTTCAGAGCTGTTTACAAACATCAGCATCTGTGAGGACCAGGCCAGGGCAGTTGATCAGAGAGAGCCCTGACTAGCAGAGAGTAATGCAATACCAACTCAGGAAGGAGAGCTGAGTAGCCCTCTAGAATTCACGAAAGAGTGGCTCCCTAATGCAGAATTCCACAGACACGGTAGTCTTGAGATGTGTCCCAGTTTCCTAACTAGGAGCCAGGCACGTGCCTGTAATCGTAGAGAACTGCAAGGTCACTCTCCTCTAAGGAGCTCATGGTTTTCTGATCTTGACTCTGAGTCAGAGGGCTCATTTTTCTCTTCTGGAGGATTCTACCTACCCAATTCGAGTGTTAATATAGGAGTAACCATCTAATTTCCAAAAGTTATTTTGGTAGAATAATATCCCCACAATAAAACAATAAGGAAAAAAGATAAGATAAAGCGAGAAGAGAGGGATGGAAGGAGGGCATCCCCTTCCACTTTCCTCTTCTCTGGCCATGCAGCAGTGTCCCTTAAAAAGTCAAAAGTGAGAACATAAAACAAGATAAGAGGAGGAAACCCACAAAAGCACAGATGGCGTTTGACGTCTAGGAAGCCTCGTTCTTGGTTTGGAGGAGAACGGTTGATATGCCCCGAGTGGAAATCACGCTCCTTCCCCTTGCTGACAGAGCTTCTATCCACGGTGAGCAAAGCTGTTGAGAGGCCGAAGAAGTTTGCTTTTCTGTCTCGGAGCCTTCTAAACAGATACAGATTATTAGTGACCACCATCAGCACCCCGGTGCATGATGGCTCAACTCAGATACTCGTGAGATTATCTGTACACATCTGAGGAACGTTATTCTGACCCGAAAGACTTCTGAAAATCAAGTGGCTGCAGAAACTAAACATCACGACTGCTTGTGCCGTATGAACTGATTTCTGCAAAGCATAGAAAAGAAACAGGAGATCTTTTGAGTCAAGCCAGGGAGATGGAAATGAGAGTCTTGAGGTCTTTAGTTGCAGTCTCTTCTTGTTATCAAAGTAGTTGTTGAAGCCCTGATGGTTAAAGAGCCAGATCGAAAACAGATGTAACCCTCCTAGCTCTTCAGGAGGCTGTGTGTTAAAAACGAAGCTGCTTTTGCCCTGTGATATAACTCAAGCCTCGAACATTCTGACTAAGCAGTCTTCCAGTGAGCTGCATTCCCATCCTGATTTAGGACTTTTCCATAATTGCTTTCACTTTTTTGCAATAGCCAAGAACACCAAGAAAAAGAAAAATAAAGAAAAAGTCTGCATTTATATTTTATCTAGATAGGAAGCATCATGTGAAGTGCCTCCTAGGAGTCAGTTATGTGGGATAGTTGTAACTAGTTTGTTTCCAAAAACACATTTTGTATTCGATCATATGTGGCCACTATATAAATTATTTAATCAGAATATTTTCTTTACGTAGATATTTTGCATTCTTAGGGAGTTTACAACAAGCTATAAACTTTTAACTCAGTTTTTAATAGATTTCCAAGTTCTATAACTTATAGTTAAATAGAACCCGTAGCTGTTTTCTAGAATTCTGAAGGCAGAGTGCTCACTCACACTGCATGAAAGGCTGGCCTTTGAGGCTCGCTGCTGTGACCATAGATGCCTGGGGACTCACAGTTATCTCAGAAATCAACCTCTCCATGGCAGCTCATGGCACAGTAAATGCTTCCATGAGCAATCAAAGCAAAGGCCTTTGCCAGCCTTTCCCTAGCTAAGATAATCAAATCTTTCTCATGAAATTCAGGCAGAATGAGGTATTGGCAAATGATGGCAAAAACTGAGAGAAGGCTGAGTGAGTTAAACCATTGGATGATCTCAGATCAGATCCAGTTAATTCATAAACTAAGTGGCATCACACACACACACACACACACACACACACACACACACACACACACACACACACACCATTCTCCCAATGCTTCTCACTGGACTACAGCCAAAAATTACCGTAGGGCCTTGCATTTACCAAAAGAAAGTATACCGGAGGGTGTGTGCCAAATATACCCATGTTTTGGGGGACTAGAGAGGCTTCTCAAGAGTTAAGAGCACAACCTAATGGGTTGTTCTTGAAGGGGCCAAGGACAGTTCCCAGCATCCACATGGTGGTTCACAACTGCCTGGAACTTCAGATCTGGGGGACCTGATGCCCTCTTCTGACTTCGCGGGGGAACAGATAGGCAGGTGGCACCCAGGAACACATCCATGGAGATAAACATTCATACACAGAGAATATAAATAAATGAATGAATAGTTTAAAAGATACTGAATATTGGCTCAGCAAGATGGACTCATGCATAAAGGTGCTTGTCCCAAGCCAAGTGTCTTGAGTTCATTCCTCAGGACCCATATGGTGGCAGGAACCAGCTGTGAGACCAGGGGTCAAGAATAACAGGAATTTTGAAAGACAGCAGATGAGTTTGCTGTAAATGCCTAGTGCAAATCTAAGCTTTGGGTTTAGAAAACGACTTGATGATGAAATTAAAATGATTGAGAATGTTATTGCTATAAGGTATCTCTCCTCCCAGACTTAGATTCCTACAAAACCTGACTGAGTGACTGCTTTCTGTGTTTTGGTTATTGAGTTTCCAAAACCTGTAACCAAAGTTCTGTGTATGAGCTAAGCATCTGGTAAATCCTGCTGTGGATAAAGGGCTGGCAGTGGAATCCTGGACCAAGATAAGTAGAGGGAGCAGAGAGCCATAGAGATAGAAAAATAAACAGGGAAAAGAGCTAGTGAGAGTGGGCAGGAGGCAGGGAGGGGGGCAGGAGGCAGGGAGGGAGGGCAGGAGGCAGGGTGGGAGGGCAGGAGGTAGGGAGGGGGCAGGAGGCAGGGAGGGGGGCAGGAGGCAGGGAGGGGGGCGGAGACAGGGAGGGGGCAGGAGGCAGGGAGGGAGGGCAGGAGGCAGGGAGGGGGCAGGAGGCAGGGAGGGAGGGCAGGAGTCAGGGAGGACACAGGCAGGGAGGGGGCAGGAGGCAGGGAGGGAGGGCAGGAGGCAGGGAGTGAGGGCAGGAGGCAGGGAGGGAGAGCAGGAGGCAGGGAGTGAGGGCAGGAGGCAGGGAGGGAGGGCAGGAGGCAGGGAGGGAGGGCAGGAGGCAGGGAGGGCAGGAGGCAGGGAGGGGGGCAGGAAGCAGGGAGTGAGGGCAGGAGGCAGGGAGTGAGGGCAGGAGGCAGGGAGTGAGGGCAGGAGGCAGGGAGTGAGGGCAGGAGGCAGGGAGGGAGGGCAGGAGGCAGGGGGGGAGGGCAGGAAGCAGGGAGTGAGGGCAGGAGGCAGGGAGTGAGGGCAGGAGGCAGGGAGTGAGGGCAGGAGGCAGGGAGTGAGGGCAGGAGGCAGGGAGGGAGGGCAGGAGGCAGGGGGGGAGGGCAGGAGGCAGGGAGGACACAGTTAGGGAGGGGGCAGGAGGCAGGGAGGGAGGGCAGGAGGCAGGGAGGGAGGGCAGGAGGCAGGGAGGACACAGTTAGGGAGGGGGCAGGAGGCAGGGAGGGAGGGCAGGAGGCAGGGAGGGAGGGCAGGAGGTAGGAGGGAGGGCAGGAGGCAGGGAGGGAGGGCAGGAGGCAGGGAGGACACAGTTAGGGAGGGGGCAGGAGGCAGGGAGGGCAGGAGGCAGGGAGTGAGGGCAGGAGGCAGGGAGGGAGGGCAGGAGGAAGGGAGGGAGGGCAGGAGGCAGGGAGGGAGGGCAGGAGGCAGGGAGGGAGGGCAGGAGGCAGGGAGGGAGGGCAGGATGTAGGGAGGGAGGGCAGGAGGCAGGGAGGGAGGGCAGGAGGCAGGGAGGGAGGGAAGTGTGATGGGATTCAGTAATTCCTTCCTTGACCAGCTCCTTCAGCTTCCTGCTGCTTTGATCTCACCACAACGATGGATTGTAACCTCAAATTGTGAACCAAATAAACCCTTTCTGCCTTCAGTGGCTTTCTCAGAATAATAAGTTTTAGTCACAGCATCAGGAAGATAAACTAAAACATCAGCTGTTTTAAAAGTTTAGAGATAAACATATTTAAACATAAAATTTAAAGACAGCTACTAAGAACTTGAAATTAAAATTACTGTAGAAATACAAGAACATAGGTATGGTCGCATCTTTCCCAATGAGATAAAGAGAATGTGTTATTCAAGATTCCCTAAAGGAACAGGATTGATAGAATATACATATTAAAGTGGCGTTTATTAGCTTGGCGTACACTATATGGTCCATGTAGTTTAATAATGGCTGTCTCATACAGAGGGACCAAATTCTTTTAGTTCTCAGCCCATAAGGCTTGGAATATCTAAGTCTCAGGCTAGGGGTTATCAGAGATCTGCTGGTTTTCAGTCTACCTTGGAATCCTAAAAACGTTGGTTTTAATATTGGTGAATGAATGCCTCAGCAACACAGTAGTTGAATGCATGAAAAGGGCAAAGCTCTCTTCTTCCATGTCCTTTTCTCTGGGCTGCCCCAGAAGGTGCGGGGTGGCCTGTGCTATTTCAGATGATTTGATTAGAAAGTCTCTCATAGGAGTTCCCAAAAACTTAGATATTACTTGAATGCAGGTACAATCATGATGACAACCCAGATTAGTCGCCGTGGAGAATCTGAACAATTAAAAAAAAAAATACTAGGTTTAGAAACAACACTAATAACGCAGTAGTAATGCATTCCTCAAATGGCAACCTTTCAGATGGAAGCAGCTTTGGAGAAACTCAGTGTCACAAAGTTACAAATATCTGAGTTTTATTAATCTCCTTTCCTTACCAAAGCCCTCTCTGGGAGTTATATAGCGTAAACATTTCTAATAAATCCTTCTTTCTTGTTTTTGGTTTTTTTGTTTTTTGTTTTTTGTTTTTTGTTTGTTTTGTTTTTGTTTTTTTTTTGTTTTTTTTGTTTTTGTTTTTTTTTCTTTGAGACATGATTTCTCTATGTAGCTTTGGTTATCCTGGAACTCTCTCTGTAGATCAGGTTGGGCTTGAAAGCACAGAAACTCACCTATTTCTGCCTCTCAAGCAATGGGGTCAAAGGTGTGGGCTACCACTGCCTGGTGCCATTATTTTATATACACAAAACTGTGAACTGCAAGACAACACAGCAGGTAAGCAGAGAGCTGAGATCCTGCTTAAATACAGATTTATCTTCTCATGAAAACACGGGCTTAAAAATGAACTAATTGTGTCTGTCACCTAGTGGTGGACTTTATATTCATATCTCAAAAAAACTATAACCACCATTTATTCCTAACTAGTTTGTAATTTGAAGAAATACTTTGTCTTTTTTATTGACCATACGAAACTGGATATTACTAAAAGAAAAGAAAAAAAAAAAACTTTCCAGAGGTCAGCAAAGAATTAAATAGATAAATGAAATCTCATGCACCCTTGGGCACCAAACCAATACAACCTTTTTAAAACTAAGCATTACCATCTAAAGTGGTTTCAAAGGTCCAGGCAACACTCAGTTTATTACAAACTTCTATTTATGTCTTTCTTATGCATGTTTCCTGGTAACAGATTTTTATTCATACGATGTTCTCAAAAAGCAAATGTAGAAGATTATGGTGAGTGGTCCGTGACTATATGATGTGATCTTCAAAATTTTAATAACATGCATTTTGAACAAGTGTAAAGCTGCTTTGGATCACTCTTTGTAGCAAGACAGGAATGCAGTGTATCAAAGCAATTGTATTATGATGGTGGCACCACGGTTTGCAAGGAGAAGGATGCATTTTGATAATAAATTCATGAAGCTCTGCATATCTGTGACCCTGAATCCACAGTCTGACTATTCCGGTCCCATCCCAGCTCATTACCGCCACAACAGGAACAGCCTTTCTGCACCATTTCGATTCAAGCTGCCCTTTGAAGGTGAGGGCGCATAAAAGAAACGAGTTGATAGCAATCCCTTTATTTTTCTTCTGTAAGTGACCAGGGAGCACTTTGTTAGGCTAGTGAATTTGGGGGGAATGTGTGCACGTTTTTTTGTCAGCAAGGTGCTTGGTGTGTTATGCAACCATAAGGACCATATATACACCTCTGGTTCCTGTCTTCAGTTTTTTGTCTTTGCAGTAAAGCATCTGCTGTGGGCTAAGTCTCATTAGCATGCAGGAAGTCTTCAGCCATGCCTGACCCCCCGGAGTGTGCTCTGAGCCCTGGTGAAAGCGTGACAATATCAAGGCTATAAACCGTGCTAGGGCTCCAGTGAAAGGAGACAGAGGACCGATTCACAGTGACACAGCCCAGTGGACAGTCTCCACAGGGGTTCTGCGCCCTGGGCACCCGCCGAGTTGCATTTCCGCCTAGGTTGAAGGATGTTAGCTCCAAGAACTGTTGTATCTTGAGACACTAGTGCTCTGGATGTCCTGTGGGAATCAGATGAACACGGCAGATTCACAATAGAAGATGATAGAAGAAAATTCTATGTTCATGTGACAGAAAGGGGCGGCAGAGGGGCGGGGCAGAGATTCTGGTGGGTACTTGGGACCAAGAAAGTGGCATGGAGGAGAGTAAGAATCCGTCAATCACTGGATACTCACTTGGAGCCCGTGGAGTGGATGGGGTAAATAAGCAAAGAAAAGTGGAAGCCACGCATGACTTAGGAGGTTGGCGGGGGGGGGCGCAGACATGGCGATGTGGGAAGCATCGGAGGGCTAAGGTTAGAGCGGCTAAAACAGTTTAGTCCTTAGTAGCCTTGCCAGCCCGATGCGCCTGCGCTCTTACCTGAACCTGCCCTGTGTTTTCTCTAGCTGTTTGTTCTGGACAACAGAGGGAAAGTCTAGCAGAAGGTAAGGGCGAACCGTGGAACAGAAGGTGTTTGGACAGGGTCTCCTGTAGCCCAGGCTGGCCTTAAACTTACTATATAGCCAAGAATGTCTAGAAGGTCTGGTCCTCTTGCCTCTACCTGCCCAGTGCTGAGTTCACATGCTGTTTTGTGTTCTGCTAGGGACTGAACCCAGGGTTTGGTACCTGCTGGGGAAACACAATTCCAACTGAGTTACATTTCTAGCTTGCAAGCATTTAAAAAAAAAAAAAATCTTTCAGCCTTCTTAAAGATTTGTTTTATTTCTTGATTGTGTGTATGTGTATGATGCATGTGTGTTTGTGCAAATATGTATATGTGCATGTGTGTTGGTTTCTTTGTGTTTATGTGTGTGTGCATATGTGTGTGTGTTTGTGTGTGTGTGTTTGTGTGTGTGTGTGTGTGTGTGTGTGTGTGTGTGCATGAAGGGAGCACAGAGTATCAAATCCTGCAGCTGGAGTTAGAGCCACCCTATAGGGTACTGGAAATTGAATTGGGTCCTCTGCAAGAGGCTCTTAACAGCAGACCCATGTCTCCAGCTGGCCAATATTGTATTTACAGCTCCTTTTCTTTTAATGTTTCAGTCCTTTGAACTGTTGCAACGGTGCAGCCACTGGAGTATGAATACCTTGACCTCCAAAGTTTAAAAAATTAAGACTAAAGCAGCAAGTCCATATCGATCTTCTGTCCAATAACAACAAAGTGACAGCCTCCCAGTATCAATCAAGTGTTCTGCCCAACCATCATTTTAATCTCCTTAATCTGCCTGAGGGAAAGGCACTTATTGGCCCATTTAATCAAATAGCCAATATGCAATTTAGCAACTAAAGACAGGAGGAGACACCATTAATTTGACTGCATAAATTTTCATAATGATGAATTCACATCTATCTGAATGACGCCAGTGAGATTTACACAGCAACTAACCAAGGAACATGTCAAGGAGGATGAACAGTTTTGCTTGTACATTCTTCAGTAAAGTGTTAAGCCATTCTTTCATCCTGTCCTTAACTCGGCCCTGGACTCAGATGAGTAGGAAGTAATGCTGTTAACAAGAGCCAGTGGATGGGGGCGTTGCCTCTGTGTGGATAGGATGAAGGCATCTTTCATCAGCACTTGGGCTGGATGTTGTTACAGCAGAAGTGAGGTATTTTTGGTATTTGTGCACATCTTCGAAGGTCTCAAGCCATGTACACTATCTAGTGATGCTTTCTGTCTGCATAAAACAATTTTCACAAGGCTACATTTTTCTCTGGTGAACATGAAATCAAAGGAATATAAACATATATATTTCTCTGGGGTTAACTGACCTAAAACACAATCTTGCATTTTTCTTATAAAAAAAATTATAAACATTCAGTGGATAAGAGCACAAAGAATTGAGAAAATAACTGAAAATTGGGTTTGAGCTTTCAGCTTTGTGTTGGTAATGTTTCTTGTCTCTGTGACAAATTTTCTAGCAGAAGTATGTTTAAAGGGATTAATTGTCTGGGTTCACAGTTTGAAGAGACACAGTCCAACATGGTTGTGAGTAGTGCAAGGTGACCTGTCACACTGAACCCAGTCAGAAAGGAGCCGCGGTGCTTGGCTTATGTTCGCCTTTCCTTTGGTCAGGAGAGCCTTCGAGATGATGCTTCGGATGGCGCCATCCACATTTGGTGTGGAACTTTCCTTCTCATTTCAGTTACCCTAGAAACACTTCATAGGCACAGTCACGGCTGTGTCAGGGGCGATTACCAATTCAGTCACATGAGCAACAGATGAGCCAGCAGGAGCTTCTGCACACATGAACTGCTTTAGGGGTGTTTAGTGTCAGTATGCCTTTCTGGGCCTCTTTCTTGAGGTTTTAAGATGTAAAGTTATCTAATCTGTAGATTATTAATCTTTGTACTTATTCACTTTAAAATGAAGACAAGAAACCCGAACATTTGCATAGCCGTCAAGTCAACAAGGAGCATGGTCACTGGTCATGAGCTTCAGGTTCCAGAACGTCTTTCAGATACTAACAGAAAAACAAACCTTGCTAGATAGATAGTGCATATAATTCCCAGGATCACGATCTTTATACCTTGCTATGTCTTGAGTATTTTGTTTTGAGACATAGTCAAGTTGTTACCATTTATAATTTAAAATGTCAAAAAAAAAAAAAAAACACCACTGGTTGACACTCTTTTTAAAGTATAGTTGATGATTATGGCACTTGAAGATACTTACAGCCAGCACTCTGACATGTATGGCATGCATAAGGGACCTCTGTATCCCACTTGCTTATGAGACTGAAAGATTACACATTACAAGGTCTATATGATGTGAATCAGCGACCAAGAGACCAATAACTGAATTAGAAACATTCAAGGCATTCCGTGGCTGTATGTTGCTACCAACATGCTTATTTAGTATTGTAAGTACACAGAGGGTTTTCCTTGACTAAGGGTTTTCTTCTATCAAGTTTCATATTTTAAAAAGCTGCTTTTATAAGGCTCAAAGAAAGTGATGAACGAGAAGGGTTAAGTTGGGGAGGTAGAGTGGAAGGTAGAATAGTGGAGGATGTACAGGTAGAGATAAATGACATTTCAACTGTGGAGAAGACATTAATAAACCTACCACTATAGAAGCTTCCTAAACACACACAATATAGAGTTAAAATGGAGTTACTGTAACAGATCAACAGAACCCTACTAGACACTTCATGCTAAAAAGTAAAATGTTCAGTGACAAGACTAAACTACTTCTTTTGCATTTATTGGGCAGTGATACATCATGGACCCCCCCCCCCAAACATCACAGGCTATTGTCATTGCTTTTGGTTATCCCCCAGAACTTGCCGGTAAGACCCCATTGCTGAAGACTTCACATACTGGAGTCACAAGGCATGGCAAAATCAAGCTGGTATGGATCAGGAAGCTTCATCTCTATTGCCCAGTTATCATAGTGCTGGGAAGTGCTGTGCATGCTCCCAGAGCAGAAAAGTAATCATTAGTCACACCCAGCTGCAAACTCTGTGTGCTACAATAATGATGGGCCTGGAAAACCACACCACTTGTGCAATAGTGCACAACAGTAATGAGAGCAACCAACTACTTTCTAATTGAATATAAAAGTCCTGCTCCGCAAGATGAAGCCAATACATGGATTATTGGCTTTAAGACATATAGCTAAAAGATTATAGGCCCTAGGAGATAAACTACTACTATTTTGCTAAGTGGGAAGAGTAGTAAAATGACTGTCTGCTGTATCTATAGGTCAATTCAGATTGGTCCTCAACTAAGAAGCTTCTATAGAGACCGAAAAATGCCCAGCCCCACAGGGAATGTATGTGTTTCATTCCCCCTTCTCAAGACTCAGGGATCATTGCAGGTGAGTGGAAAGGAAGTATAGGAGGCGAACAATGTGGATACCTACAAGGAAACACTTGAACACAGCAGGGGAACTACACACATAAGAACTCAACAGTCGTTACAACAGCGTAAAACCTGCACAAGTACAAACACGACCAAATTCCATCATGGAGAGAGGACCTGCATCCACAATCCCATCCCATGCCATGGAACTAATGGCAATTATGAGCTTCTGGGAAGGGAAGAGACAGAAGTCTAAACCCCTTCAGTGGAAGGTCACACATCCAAGAATATTTGGGATGCACAAGTTGGTCTTAGTATATATATATATATGTGTGTATATATACATATATATATATATATATATATAAGAGGATATAAATATATATATTTAAGAGTTGAATAGATAGGGAAGTCAGGGGGGGTGAATCTGGGAGGAGTTGGTGGAAGGGATGAATATGATCAAAAAATGTTGTATAAAACTCTCAAAGAACTAATAAAGTATTTAAAGGAAAAAGATATAGTTTTAAGAATTATTTATCTTACCAGATGCTGCTACTTCTGCATAAACAGCTTCCAGGAATAAAATCATGTTCATTCAAGTTGCTTTCCAGGTTTTAAACTTGGATTTTTTTTTTTTTATCTTGTAAATTTATCTGCAAATGTCAAAGCTTGAGCTGCAAGATCAGGGTGTGGTCCAACTTTATCAAACTGCTTTCCAGAACTATAGTTCCTCAGCCACCAGCACTTCAGTAGGACACTCCTCAGTATGCATGCTTGCCCATGTCCCATGAGAATTTAGGGTTCCCAGTAGTTTCTCTACTCACACAACGTTAAACACAAAACCTACTATTCTGTCCATGGCTTTCCTTCTTCTTCTCATTTTTAAATTTTCAGCATCAGTATAACACATTATTTTAAACCTTGTATTGTGTTTTCATCAATCACCTGGTCTTGTAAGTTTTTAAATGATACAAATAATATCTGTACTCTTTAGACACACTGCTATCAATACTGTTCAAGACAGTGTCTCCTTTCAATGTTATTAAGACCCTAGTATGTCTTGTAGTCAATTTTGTTCATTTTCATCCATTGCCTTATTGTAAAACCACCAGACCCCATTTCAAGGGTCTACCCAAGAAAAAACTGAAAACAACATCATTTATACCCACAGGAAAGATTTTTCATCATGAGAAGTTATCATCTGATCATTTCTCATACAAAATAAGCTTCACATCACCTTTAAGTGACCCATATGTAAATGCTAAGTATATTTAATAGTCTTTTGAAAAGCACACACACACAAAAACTAACTCTCAAACAGCCTTGGCATGTCTCTTCTTCAACAGAGGTGATAGCCCTGTATTGTGTCAGTGACCCTGGAGATTCTGCAGTCTGCTTGTGTGGAAGAAGAAGACAGTGTTGACGATTCCCACCCTGTGTATGCTGAGGTGAGTGTGGATACTTGTGCTTCAGTTTTTAACAACAACAACAATAAGACATTCTACAGACATATTGAAAAATTTATAAACAGAAAAAAATGTTTATAAGACAAAGACAAAATCCCAGTATTTTTACAATCCTTTCTCCCCCTGTTCTACAGAATTCCCTAATGTTAGGTGATGGGTCTCTGCATCTGTCTCCATCAGTTACTGGGTGAAGCCTCTCTCATTACAACTGGGATAGGCGCCAATCTATGAGTATAGCATATATATATAGCATATATCATCAAGAATCATTTCATTGAGTTTTTTTTTTTTTTCCTCTCAAGTCATATTCAGTTCGGTCCTAGGTCTCTGAGTCATCTAGCCAGGTTGGCCATTTCCTCAGTATCTAGGTCACCCTTACACCAGCACTTACTATAGGCAGGATAGATTGAGGTCATGTGGCTGGATTGTTTTCTTTTATTGAATCTTTCCTGGTCACAGGAGATGACCAGTTAAGGCTACAGATTTGCTATTGCTAAGTGTCTTAGCTGGGGTCATCCTTGTAGATTCCTGGGAGAGTCCCTTGCAGCAAGGTTTTATCTGATCCCCAAATGTCTCCCCTTTCCAGTAGTCTCCTTCAGTACTCTCCTCCTCTACCCCCTAACCTGATCACTCATCAAGGGCAACACAAGAAAACTCACAGAATCAACTAACCTGGGCTCGAAGAATCTCACAGAGACTCAACCAACAACCAGAGAGCCTGCATGGAACTGACTCCTATAGGCACTCTTTATATATGTTAGTTGTGTAGTGTGGTTCTCTTGTGAGACTCCTAACAATGGGAATAAAGGCTGTCTACAACTCTTACTGGCCTTTGGGACCCTAATCCTCACACTGGGTCTCCATGCCCTGCCTTAATGCATGGGAAGGTGCTTAGTCTTACTGGAACTTGATGTGCCGTGATTTGTTGCTACCCATGGGAGGCCTGCCCTTTCCTAAATAGAAACAGGGTGGATTGGGGGTGGAAACAGAGGAGGGCTGGGGAGGAGTTCAGAGGAGAACAGTAGACTTTGTGCAAACTAAAATGCTACCCATCTTATGCCAACAGTTTAGCCAAGAACCTCTTGCACCATACTACTTACCAGTGTTTATGTTTCAGCGCTGAATTGTCTGTATGCTGTTGACCACATCAGAGGAATGGGCCAGGCCAGATTTGCATTGGGAAGGGATTGTTATTTTTCCCTACTTCACACCTATTTCTCTGCAAGTGACAGCACAGAATCTGCAGACTGGGTGGGTCCCCGGTGGGGCAGGTCTAAGCAGGTCTCCCCTGTTCTTTATCTTAGCCATTCTCCCTCAGGTTTTGAAGATGATTATTTTGGTCTTTTGTGGCTCACTGCTATCCATGCTGCTGGTGCTTTCTCGCCATCACTACCAACAGAGGGGAAGTGTCTCCAAAGTCAAATGTTGAAGATGGCTGTGTCTGAGTGTGCACAGATGCCGTCCTGGACAAGCACGGGACACAATCAGTGCTGACTTTTCACAGGACAGAAACCTCAACGAAAAGATTTAGGGAGTAGGCATGTCTGGACACTGGAGGAAAGCATTTCTTGTGTGAGTCCGTTAAGGTTTTGCTGATTTCTCTTAGTGATGAGATCATAGACAGCTTGCTTAGCATGCAGGCTATGAAGCTGGTACAGAATTTTTCAAAGAAAAAATTTTGTGAAAGATGATAGTAAACACACTATAACAGCCTTGTTTTGTTTTATTGTACAAGACCAAGGGTGGCACGGGGTGACACACAGCCTTGTCCCCAGTCTCTCTGGGCACAGATCTTAGTCTTATTCCTGGGATTACATTCTGCTGTGGGACAGACAGAATCGGTGAGTATTGGTTTCATTGTGGACCTATAATTGGAAGGTGTCGGGTATCTGTGATACACTATCTATGAGAGTGTATTGGTCCAATAAGGTTTTCAGTTATAGTGAAAGTAATTCCTATGGATGCACTGAATGAAGCAATAGAGGAGAACATGTTTAAACAGTGTAATGAGAAAGAAGAGAAGACCCGTAAATAGAGCCAAACAGCATGAGCAGGAGCCAGAGAGAAAGTTGCCGAAACCTATATGCCAATAAACACCTTCCTCCCAAATTTGCTTTTTTTCTGAATATTTATTGAACAGAAAAGCAAAATAAGAGATAGGCCCCATTCCTCACTCCCTCCTTCTCTCTCTCCTTCCCTCTTTTTCTCCCTCCCTCTCTGTGTCTCTCTTTCTCCATCTGTCTGTCGGTCTCCTCATAAGACAGCTTTCATAGCTATATGGAAATGGTGGGCTTTCTTTTTTGCATTTTATTAATTTTTTTTTATAAAAAAATGCCTTTTTTAGGCAAGTATTCCCCTGCTCCCCCTCTCTTCCCTCCTCGCAACCCCTCCCAGTCAGCCTTTACCCTTGCCTCTTCCCATCCCCTGATCCCCTCCCCACAAAGGGCAAGAAGTCCCAAGGTGGGTCAGCCCAGTACGGCACATCCACTCCAGGCAAGTCCGATTCGCTCATCCCAAAGTCAAGACTTGGGTTAGGTGTTCCTACGCAGGTAATGGGCTTTCTTTTAGGTAAGGCTTACTGGATTAATAGATGAGAACTGAATAAACTGAAGATTGGTAAGACCAGGATGACCAGAAAGACCAGAGAGCAGGCAAACCAGTGAGGCAGTTATCTTTTTCTGGGTAATTTGCGGACTACACTATTCATTTTATGCAGCCAAGGCATTCACTAGAAAGACTGATGCAATTCTGGACTTTAGAGACTTAGGAAACAGAGTTGAGGTTTGTTGCTGATCCAGTGACCATGTACAGTGAGCTTCAAGACAGCTATAAGACTTTTATTCTGTTTGAGTGAATATGATTCCGTATGTCCCATTGATAATAACTAAATTGGAAGGAATGATGTTGAAACAGATAAAAATAGCAAACAATGATCTTTGGCTTTGCTCTTTAAAGAAACCATAGAGAAGTATCAAGTTTTTAGAGTTTGTGCCTACAAAGATGCTGCCTAATTTATTGTTTCTAAGTCTCTGTGCGTGCCACCCACTCTCACCTAATATGTCTCTTTGTTTGAAGAGTCAGCACTTTCACCAAATTCATATTCCGTCAAGTCGTCCTTCTATTTTTATGTAAGGAGTATATTGCTTTGGGAATCATGCATTTAACACTATGGCAGCTTTCTTCAAATTCATCTCCTTAAAAGGAAAAGAAGCAACTGCCTGCAAATAGTAAGTTAGTTTGAGGCATTTCTCCAAGTGTTGACAGAGCAAAAAGAATGTTGATTGGTCATTGTCGACATCAGCAGAGCAATTCACATCAGCTCCTGCAAACAAAGTTGTACTGACTGTTTTGAATAATTCCAGCTTTACTAGCTGATGAAAATGTTCTTTCTGGTTTTAAGACTATACACAACTGTACGAATAACTTCTGTGAAAGGGGTTAAGCCACCATAATTTAGATTCTGTCTCCAGCTGTATGAGCTTTGGGTGAACCTCCTCAGTTTATTTAAAATGTTCCATTGGTTCTCTAGATGACTTCAGTTGTAAACATTCAAATCTTTTTCTTCCCAGTAGATTTCATTTTAAATATTGTTATTTTTCCAGTAGCTAATTAAAGGGATTGTTTAAAGGACAGCTGGGGTATTTTGTTTGTTTGGAGTTTTTTGTATCTTTTCCTTCAGAAGCTATTTCCCAGACAATATTAAAATACTCATTTCTCAAAATGGAATTAATCGGGTATTAAAATCTTTCTCTCTGTTATAATCCACAACCATACCTCTATCTCATCCATCTATGTATTTATCTGTCAGCATCTACTTATTCATTATCTATCTATCTATCTATCTATCTATCTATCTATCTATCTATCTATCTATGTATCATATTTATCTGTCAGCATCTATTTATCCATTATCTATCATCTATCTAATATATGTTGCATCTCAACCATCATTTATAACTATAACTATCATGTACAACCCCTAATCATCTGTCTAACTACATAAAACACCTGTCAGCCATATCTCTCATTTATACATATTTATCATCTTTCTACCGAGCTCAGATCCAAAGGCAGGCAATGTTTCACTGTCCCGCTTCTTCAGTTGATAGTCAGACCCCAGCTAGAGGGAATATTCTTTACACAAGAACAGTTTTGGTGTGGAGAATTTAAAATCAGTTTTGATTATTCCCTGCTGTGGGTGGTGGTGCACTTTGCTTGGGAGGCACTGCATCCTTTTTCTTTACTGCTTATATACACGAACCATCACACACAGTCCTGGGCAAGCCTGCTCTGCCTACAATGAGCTAATACACTGAGCTTCAACAAACAATGATGTGTCAGACACATATGATGTAAAGAGGCACCAGAGGAAAGATTCCATGTATGATGACATATCAGTCAGCCTTCATAGTGAGCAGGCACTTGTATTCTGCAAATGATAAGTAGCTCTCTCCTCATGGTCACGTAAACTGACTCTCTTTTTCATGCTAAAGAGATTTTAACAATACTTTTTAGAGATAATTCTGAAGGCAGTTCTATAAACTTGTTAATATGATGATGAGTTTTTTATGTTATATTTATGATAGTAAACCATGCTTTAAATGTACAAATGCAGTTTATTCATAGGAAAATGGGTATTATATAATAACCATGGAGGCACATGCTTGGAATCCCATAATGAGAAGAGGAAGAGGATGGTCCTTGGGCTCTCTGTCAGCCTCGCCTATGCGGGAACCTCAGGGCAGTGATAGACACTAGTCTCCAAAGAATGAGGTAAATATCTCCTGATGACACTCAAGCCTGTCTACTGCCCTCCACATGTGTTGTAAGAAATTTTTGGCCTAGCCTTGCCCCACAGTCCAAATGAATCTCTCCTGCCGGTGGCCTAGCTTAGCCCAAGGTTTAGGACCCAGACCCACAGGCCCACAGAAACACACAGAGGCTTATATTAATTACATGCTGTTTGGTCTATGGCTCAGGCTTATTGATAGCTAGCTTTCACATCTTAACTCAACCCGTTTCTATTAATCTGTCTTGTCACGTGGCTTGTGGCTTACCTGTGCCTTTACATATTTCTTCTCAGGAGACTGGATTACAACTTTCCTGGCTCTGCCCTCCTTCCCCTGTATCTATGTTTAGATTTCCTGCCTAATTCTAAGCTGCTCTGCCATAGGCCAGAACAATTCCTTTATTATTCAATGGTAGTCACAGCATATATAAAGACATCCCACATCATATATGCACACACTCATGACATGATCTTTCTCCTCCATTTACAACAGGAACTCACACACATGTAAAAATAAACAAGTAGATGAATTAATTAGTAATTCAGTTAATAAAAATGAATTTATTAAAACACAATTGATACTGTATCTAAGAGATCTTGACCACTGTAAATGTATCGGTACACACAACCAGGTAGCATAGGGAATATCAGAATGTTCCAAACTCATACCCTAAGCTGATAGAAGTATTTTTATTTTCTAGTTTTTAATTTCAATGGTATTATTCTAATAAAGTATGTGTTTCTTGCAATGGGTATAATTTGGGGTATTTCTTTGTATACTTTAATGTGCCACACAATTGACTAGCATCTAGTACCTACAATATTTGAAATATCTTGTTTATTTAGAGATTTATTTTTAATCATGTGTATGTGGGGGAGTGGAGAATACATACAGGCACATGTGAGTACGCAGTGGAGCACAGAGAAGAGGGGTGCTGGAATCCCTGGAACTAGAGTCCCAGCGAGCCACCCTACAGGGGTGGTAAAAACTCAGCGTTGATTTCTTGCAAGAACAACATATGTTCAATGTTTATTGAGCAAGCTTTCCAGATTCCTGAAATGTCTGTTTTCATATAAAGTATAAAGACATTAACTTTTTCTGTGAAATCTAGTATGTGCATATCTGTATTTGTATAGAGAATTCATCCTTAAATCTACAAAGGGGAAAAGGAGTCCAATCATTCTGTAAGAGTTGCTTCCTTGCATGACGTGGTCATGAGATATGCTTTATGCAAGAAAAATGAATTCACTAAACATTACTATGTAGCTGCAAACAGCCATGGTTTGACAAATTGGAGCTTTGTAAACATCTTAAAACTATTGAACTGAATGAAGAAAGCAAATGTTATTAAAAACTTATATCATTTTAGCATGTGTTAATTATGCAAATTAATGGTGTTCACTATGGTATTTTTCTGCATATGTGTGTTACATGTTGATTTTATTTGCCTGTTTTTCTTATGCTTGCACTGACTGCTCACTCAGCTCCTCTGAGAACACTTCTAGACTGGTTAGAGAGCTTCTCCCGGCCTGGGTGTCCAGTCTGTCTCACCTCTGCGCTTTGGTTTCTCTCTGGACCTCCTTTGCTAATTGCTAGTGTGTTCCTGCTTCTCACCCTCTCATGAGTGTGCTCTTGAGTGAGTGAGTCTTTCTCTTTCTGTTAAATGCTTATATGATTTTACATTTACCAACGCAAAGACTATTAAAGATATATTTGGGTTCCTGTGTGCTCAGAAAGAGGATTGGCACCATCACTGCGTGGGACAGTTCCATTCTCCGAAAATTGTCTTAAGGTTCAATTTATATCAGTAAGTGTTTATATATCCTTTAAATAAATTTTAATTCTTTACATATATATAAAAAGATATATTTGAATGTATTTTATGTAAGTATAATTTTGGGTCTTGACCAAAATACTGATGAAATATAATATTGATGAAAATACTGTTGGATTCACACTTGAGATCAGACACACACTACCAGATGCCACACTAGAGTTTATTCAGGGGAGTTGCATAGCAAGTACGAGGGAGAGAAACAGAAGAGAAAGAGACAGACTTTCACATGTCAGCTCCTTATAAGAGAATCGGTGGGCACAGACTTATGTAGCCACGCCTAGGGGCATGCCCTCTGTAGGCAGCATGTTCTGCTGGCGCCATGTTGGGTTTACCACATGACTGCTATGTGCCAGGAATCCTTACACCTACAGTGTTCAAAACATAGGCTATTCATTAAACATGTGAACCATGCTTGTTTTGGTGATTTGGAGTGAAGTACAGACAACCTAGTTAATACTGAGTAAGTGATAGGAAGATACTCTCACTAACAAATTTTCTTGTCTCTCAGTCTGAATCAAGTGTAATTTTACAGGCAGATTCATCCATAGCCTTTGCAGTGTGCACAATCTCATCCTTAATTCCACTTTTATCTTTGTTTGACTGCATCATTGTAGGCCAAGCATTTCAAAGCTTCCCTGTGTAATGCTCTTCCATTTGCATAGCACCTGTGCAAAGATAATCTCATTGCTCCCAGCATATTATTAATACTGTTTGCAGTCACATTTTGAATCCCTACAAGGCCCTAGTCACCTAAGAGCAGAGAAAACAATATGTTCCAAGACAGGGGCATTTGTCACATGGTCATTATGACCGGGAGAAGTCCTGTCCTTTGATTTCTAGTTTGTTAGACATCAGATGACAATCATTGTGCAGCGGAGCACAAAATATATTTCTATAAGGAAAGCACAGAATGTCCAACCAGCAACTCAGCCTCTGTGCTCTATGAATTCAGCCCACCTTCTTTTAGCCAAAAGAATAGGTATTTTATGTGGCTCTATGATTGAATCTCATGTTTATAAAGGACATTCAAGGGGATGATCCTTGTCTGGAGGGGTCTTCTCCTTGTATCACCCATTCTGAGAGCTTAAATTTCCCCAGCTGCATGCTGCCATAGAAAGTAATTAAGTTCAATAGTCACTGCCCTTAATTTATAGCCACAGCAGGAAATAATCCCAAGGTAAAAGCCACAGCTTTTAAAGGGAGATGTGTGCTATTACAGCAGGTCCCCAGCAAAGGCAGGCTTTTTACCAGGGCTACATTCGAGGTGTTTTTATTTTTAGCCTTGTCTGTTTTTAGCTTTACTGAAAATCTCACTAAGCTCAGTGAGTAGGGAGGCTTCCTATTTATTCACAGCTTTGTTTTCTTTAAGGCGATTGTCTTTTGCACTGACATCTGTCTGACCTAAAACCGAGTATTTAAAGGAGGCATTAATTTCCCTTTTAGAACCTGATGAGATATTGATTTTCATTAGACCTTGAATCCCCATGCCTCATGCTTAAAATCAAGGCCCAGGTGTGTCCAGGAACTGACTGTCTGTGGAGTTCCAGAGCACTCTGGAGGATTACCGATGTTTCTGAACTGGATTACATACAATATTTCTTACATGAAACCTAAATGGTATCTATTTGTCTCTTAAGAGCTCAAGCTGATAAACAGTATATTTTCACAAAAGTACTTCTCTAGGAAGGAAATCGTGAAGTGGAGTGAGACAGCGAGAAAGGACAAAGGGAATAAGATGTAGGGGTGGAAGCAGAGAAGAGGGTGATGGGGTGTTGAAAATACAAAGGAGTCAGAGGGGAGAAAAATCAGCAAATTCCAGGGATGGAGAAATGACCCCACAGTTAAGAGCACTTCCAGAGAATCTGGGTTTGATTCCCAGCACCCACATAGCAGCTCACAACGGTCTGCTACTCCAATTTCCAGAGGATTTGAAATAAAACAAATTCTGTTTGATAATGCCATATGCATGCGAAAGGGTTCATAAACCTTTTGACAGTTACAGATTTCACCAGATGGCCAAAACTGACTCAACAAGGCAGGGTAGGTACCTCAGAATGGAATGTCACTCAGGCCAATCAGGACATACCCAGGTATAAGCACTTAATCATGTTTAAATGCAGTAAACGCTGAAAACAAATCCATTTCCAGTTGCTTAAGTGTGTTAACTATGCTCTCAAAACGAACAGTTAAAACTCTTTTAAGATTTGTATTATACGGCTTTTCAAAAGGAAAACTGTCAGTCTAAGCTTACTAAATAAAAAGAAAACTTAATGAAGTATTGGAATATTATTAGGAGAAAGACAGATTCCCACGTGCCTCCAGGAGTAGTTTGCCTTGGGTGGCAGGTAGAAGCAGTCAGGAACCATTATGGTGAGCAAATGTATGGAGGAACATAGGAGGATGAAAGAGGCATAGAGGTTCTGTGGAGAGAGTAGGATCTGTAAAGGTGAAGGTGATAAGGAATGGGCTGAGGTGACAGGCCCGCTTTCTATTAGGGGCCATGGTGACATCTGGTCCTGAGACACTGCCAGAGGTCATGTCTGGGTCCATTCTGCTGCCAGAGTCCAAGGCATTCGTTGTCATCAAAGATAGGGTGGATGCTGGGGTATGGGCCCTAGCTGGAGCCATGTTGGTATCTGAGGGCCACAGGGCAGCAAGGGTGCTGCCAATCAGAGTGGCCTATGCCACTACCTGAGGCCATGATGGCATCCGGACCCAGACTGCTGCTGAGGACCATGTCTGGGTCCATGGTCCTACCACAGCCAGGGTTTGTGTTGGGGTTTATGGCCCAGGTCACCACGAACAGCCACACAGATGTCTTGGCTATGGCCCACCACCTGTGGCCATGTTGGTGACCAAGGGGACATGCTGTGGTTCGAGGCTATGCTGATCTTTGGACAGTTTTTACAACCCATGGCCAGAGTGTTGGCCAGCTTGAGCTGCTGGAGGTCATTTCTAGATTCATGGCTGTACCTCAGCCATGGTCTGTATCTATGTTAGTGGTTCTTGCTACCACTGAAGGCTGTCCAGGGTCATATTGCAGCTGGGCACCATATAGATCGGGGTGAACTGCACTGCCTCCTGGTGCCGTGATAGTGTTCATATCTGAGTCTGTGACTCCATTGCAGCCAAGATCTGTGCTGATATCAATGTCTCCTGGTACCATTGAAGGCCATGAGGATGCATGAAGTCAGAGCCATCACCTGGGGCCATGTTATTGTAAGAGGGTTACCTTGCAGCAGGATGACACCAATCTAAGAGGCCTATGCAGTCACAAGGGCCATAGTGACATCTATGTCTGAGAGTCATCTGAGGACAATGTTTGGGTTCGTGGTACTACTACAGCCTTTATGTTGATATCTGTGGCCAACATTCCCACCAAAAGCCACAAGAATGCCTAGCTTCCAGGTGGCCACCTGTGACCATGTTAGAGTCTGAGGAACATGCAGCCATGAGGACCTGAGTGGCCTATGCTGCCATGTATGGCCATGGAGTCATCTGGACCAGGCTGCTGCTAAGAACCATCTCTGGGTCCATGGTCCTGCCACAGCTGGGTTTGTGTTAATAGCCATCACCTGTGATACTACTGGGGCCCATGTGAACTTTGTGTTAAACCATGAGTTGACGTACATGGGCCTCACTGAGCTACTTCATCCCTTACTGGCCCCAGGAGTGCCACACTCCCACCAGAGAACTAACCAAGTTCCTTACTGGCCCTGGCATGGCTAACCAAATGGCCCCAGCACAGGAAAGCTGGTCATGCTCTTGCAGGAGAGTTGGCCCTGCACACTTGGAAAAGATGACCCTACCCCTTGTCAGGGATGAGGAGAGATGCCCTCCACAGGGGGCTGGCTCCAATGGCCTGGACTGATCTCAGCAGCCATCCAGGTACATATCCAGACCTTTGAGCTGGCACACCTCAACACCTATCCCATCTATTTCCTCCTGGAGTATGTGAAGAAAACGGCCCTTCAAAGCTACATGTACATGGTCTATATGACTCAGGGAAACTGCAAAATACCCAGGGAGTTTCTGTGGGGATCCAATGTTGATGGTGTAGCAAAAGTCAGAGGCCTTGAAGCTGACCATCCTTACATAAGGAAGGAAATCTGTTTGGGCACAGTAGCTCCCAATGCCAGAAAGAAGAAGCAGACAGATGAGCAACGTTTTGGGTTTGGTTTTTTTTTTTTTTTTTCCTTCTTTTATTTGATTTGTTTGCTTATTTGTTTTAAATTAAAGTTGATATTTTTGTTTGAATTTTTAAATATTATTTTTCTCTTTCTATCTTTATCTTATTTTTATTAGTTCTTTGTTAATTTTCCTCAGGAAGTGATACTACAAGGATGGATACAGAGGCCTGGGAGACGGGTAGGATTGGGGTACATGATGTGAAACTCCCAAAGAATCAATAAAATCAAAGAAAAAATTATCATTAGATGATAATTAACAGAATTTATTAACACTCTTTTCTTTGGCTTCTTACATATTTGTTCAAAATAAGTGAAATTATTTTAGAAAAATGTTATCCATTTAAGCAATGGAAATAGAGAGATAAGTGTTGATTTAATCTTTGCCTTTTAAAAATTGTCAAAATTTGCTTTGTGAAAATCACTCTTGCTCCATGGAGAGGGATAGGCAAGGCCCTGTCTGGAGTGTGGACTTAGATGTTTATGGCATAAAATGTATTTCCTGTATTAGATATTTTATATTCTATGTAGCTTTCTATGTGGATATGTGAAGTGAAACCAATTTCTGACATAATGTCTGAAAGTTCAAAACCTAAACCTAACTGCTCTTAACACACAGGCAGGTATCAATCCTATTTAACATCAGAATTACTTTAGAAGATGCACTTTTGCTATTTTTTCCTTAAGTATCCTTGAATGCCCATAGGAAGTTACAGAAACTTTATATTTTTGTTCACTACTTAAGATTTGCACAGATGAGTGGGAATTACTGTTGAATCAGTAAAAACAATAGTGCAAATCATTATGTTCTAATACATGAGGTAAAAGTTCATGCAATCTCATGTAAGCAGTTCCTTTATCCTTATAGGTAACTAAAATGCTACTTAAGAAGTAATACGTTTATTAATTTATTGTCAGCAGCTTTACATGTTCCATCTTCCATGACAGTATAAATACTATCCAATGAGGAATGATGAGAATGTTAAAAATTTAATGCTCATTATTTAAGAACAAAGGTGAGTGAAGGGCTTAGAAGATTGGTGTACGTGGAAAGCTGAATTTAGACACTTTGATGGGATGACTCTTCAGTTGGGCTTGTGAACACTGATAGATACACCTGTAATCACACACAGAACCTTTCAAAGCAGAGGTACTTTGTATGCAGTAACTCAAGTCTGGTCATGAATTAAAAAAAAAAAAAAATCTCCATTTCTGACAGTACTTGAAGTTATGGTATGAGAAGATACATCTTAGCATGGCCTGTAGAATGTCTATAAGCATTTTTGCAAACAATTCATTACTCCCGGAAGGATGTCACTTTGAGGGTGAGATTATGATATTTCTCAGAATGTATGACAAACTCTACTGAAGGGCATTATTTCTCAAAGCCTGTAAGCCCAGGGTGTTTGTATCTCTGTAAAGCTGTTGTGTTTTTCAGCAAGAAAACACACAGAGAGTCAGTGAGAATAGGAGAAGGTGCCTGATCTCAAGCCTGACAACCTGAGCTCACTCCTGGGACCCAGATGGTGTAAGGAGAGGGCCCCTCCTGCAAACAGCCTTTGACAGTGCTATGCACATACACAAAAATACAAATGTAGTGAGAACCTCAAAACCCATTTTTTTTAAAAAAAAAAATATATAAAGATGTGTTTCTATCTTGTTATTATTTTTTCCTTAGCATACTGTATATTGTTTAGAAGAACTGGCCATTAAAACAAAGGGAGATGGAGATTTTTATGCTCTCAGGCAATATTACAGCTTATTTAAAAGTATTTTACTCCAAATGAGTTTTTATGTTGATTTATAACATCATAGCGAATAGAAGAAATATAATTCTTTAGTCTTTGGTTTTAGAAAAAGAGAATTATTTTCAGTTATGTATTCAGAAATATTTGATTGATATAACAGCATCGCAGTGCTGGGATGCCTCTGGAGGACTGGTTCTCAACCTTACTAATGCTGTGACCCTTTAATATGGTTTCTCATTTTGAGGTGACCTCCAACTATTTCATTTTTACTTCATAACTGTAATTTTGCTACTTTGTTGCTAATTTTTTCAAATATCTGATATGCATAACAGCTGATGTATACAACTCCCCAAAGGGGTCCTGACCCACAGGTTGAGAACACCTTATCTAGAGCTTAGTATTTCATTTCCTCATTTCTTGATAGGTCATTTTCTATCTTCCTGGTGTCAGCATACATTCTATTATTCCATGCTTTATGTCTTTAATAATATATAATTTTCTAGGGAATAATTGTTTTTAATCTATAATCATGAGAACACCACAGATGTCTCTCACAAAGATTTGAGCAATGCAAATCTATAATAGTGAGAAATTATAAGTGTAGGGTTGTAGGCTAATTTTTTGGCACATAGTTAGGGAGAAATGAGAATTCTCTATGCTAAATTGCCGTGTATAATCTGTTAAGGTTCTCTACAGTGAGAAACACTTCCATTTCGTATATGTGACTGGCTGGTTTTATTTGTGATAATTTTAACACTGACACGTTTTCTATTGATCTTCCTTCATTCAGATAATACATTAATCACTAGCAGTTAGTGACAAATATCCTTCCTGCTTTTCCTTCAGAAAGCTGCCAATCCCTTGGGTAGATGAGCGTCATACAAAATATTACCATGTAAGCTGGCACCAATCCTAATCCTTTGTTTACACAAACTCTGCTTTGTTGAAGCAAAAAACATTTACTCATATCCATATCATGCTGCCATCATATTGCAGAGGAGGGCAAAACAAATCAATATTCATCAGTCAAAACTTTACACAGGTTTTCTGACTTGAGCCTGGCAGAATGGCTCCCCAAAGAGGAATGTCAAGAAGAAGGGCCATTCGGCCACCAATGAGGTGGTGAGCCAAGGCTATACCATTAACATTCATAAGGGCATCCGTGGTGTAGACTTCAAGATTGCACCTAGGGCACTCTAAGAAATCCAGAATTTTGCCATGGAGGAGATGGGGACTACAGATGTGCACACTGACACCAGACTGAAGGAATAAGGAATGTCCCATACCTTATCCCTGCACATTTGTCCAGAAAACATAATGAGGATGAGGACTCCCCAAAAGAGCTCTACATGTGGGTAACTTACATACCAGTTACCACACTCAAAAATCTACAGACAGTCAAGGTGGATGAAAATAACCTATTGAGTGTCAAATGAAGTTGGAGGACTGTCTTTAGGTTTTGGTTTTACTCTTTGTTGTCTGCCCCACAGGGGAGTTTAAGATATTGTTTAGAATAGGGTCTAAGGGGTATTGTTGGAAGTTATGTAAGAACTGCTGCTCTGGGAATTGGGAAATTGGAAGTTTTATTTAATTTTTTTTTTTTAATACAGAAATTGTGTTAGAATTTTTGGTTTTTCAAGACACAGTTTCTCTGTAGTCTTCACTGTCCTGGAATTTTCTCTACAGACCAGGCTGGGCTCAACTTTAGAGAGCCATGTACCTCTCCCTTCCAAAGGTTGGAATTAAAGCCATGCACCACCATGGGGGTGGGGAGAAGCTGCATTCAGTGAGTTTCTTTTAGATAGGAATTTAGGAATCAAGGCCAGTGTTCTGTGTGGAGCTGATCAGAAATATACTGAGGAGAACACAAAAGAACCATACAGGCTAACAGTAGGATCATCTAATTACTCAACACAGTGCAGGCCAGGCTACTGCTCAAAGAGACTCTTGTGAACTGAATTTAGAGAGAATGACATACAAAATCTGCCAGCCTAGAATCCTAACACTGTTGCAAACAAGAACTTACTGGATGCAGGTCTAAAGGTATGTTCCTCATGGAGAGTCACATGGTAAATCTTCCTTTCAGAATTCTTTATTTGATTTCTGATAGACTAGTCTGGTTCAGTACTGCCCTGCCTTCTAAATTGAGATTTTACTTCAAGGTGTTGCGCAAATTGGTTGGTTGGTCAGTCAGTCAGTCAGTCAGTCAGTCAGTCAGTCAGTCAATATCAGTCAGTCAGTCAATCAGTCAGTCAGTCAGTTAGTTTTTGAGACAGGGTCCTATGTCTCCCTGACTTGCTGCCAACTAGTAACCTTGAACCTAACTATGGTGACAATACCTGCCACCAGTGGTGCTGCATTACAGGGTGAAGCATGAAAACCGATTTATGCAAAGCTGGGGATGGAGGGCTTTAAGCGTCCTATCAACTTCAGCTCCAAGTTATTCTATATTTAAGATTGATTTTTAGTCTCTCTCTCTCCTTCCCTCCCTCCCTCTTGCCCCCTCTCTCCCCATGTATGTGTGTGTGTGTGTATGTGTGTGTGTGTGTGTGTGTGTGTGTGTGTGTGTGTGTATACATGAGAACATGTACCTGTTGAGGTAAGAAGAAAGTGTTGAACTTTTTTTCTTTTTCTTTTTTCTTTTCCTTCCTTCCATCCTTTCTTTCTTCTTCTTTTTTCTTCTGAGACAGTGTATGTCTGTGTAGCCCTGTATGTGGCTGTCCTGGAACTTTCTTTGTCCACCAGGATAGGATCAAACTTACTAATATCTGCCTGCCTCTGCCTCCAGAGTGCTGAGATTAAAGGCGTGTGCCACCACTGTTGGGTACCAGACTTATTCTTACAGCAAGAATCTTCTGCATCCTCAGCCAGGCTTGACTGTCCTTTGAGGTTGTCCCTACAATCTCTCTTTAGAAAATTAATGTTTCATTTACAGCTCCTCCATTTTTCACTGACTGTCCTGGTTAGGGTCTTTGATACTACTCTGCGTGCATCCATTCAGAAGTCAAGCAGTGACTCACATGTTCATCCGGTGTGTCTGTTGACCTTTGGCTGGGATCAGATCTCCCTTGCAGAGTGACTGAAGTTTTTTCTTGGGTTAGGTAGGCCCAGTGGTCTCCCCCTGCTGTATTTGTCTACACCATTCTTAGCACATGCCCTGAGGAAGAAGCCTCAGAGTCTGCTCACCCTGGGTTCTCTTGAGGATGCAGAGCTTCCTGAATCAGACTTGTGGGAAAGACCCACACCCCCTTTACTGAGTACATTTTACTTATCTTGCCTGTTTTCAGGGACTATTAATTCTTCATTGGAAGCTAATTTGTGAGTGCAAAAATTAAATATCATTTGTAAGTAGATTTTAAATAAAATGTGTGAGGTTCCTAAAATTGGAATGCATTTCATTCAAGTTGTACTTGAGCTGGGGTAAAATGTAAACATGTACAATGCTAGATTATTGTAGGAAATAGCACTGAAGAGGTCTAGCACAATGTAATTCTTCGAGCTTTCTCCACAGATAGTGCCCCGGCCCGTGGAGTCTAACAACGTGGACCTAAGGAAGGGGCAGACAAATAAAGGGACAAGAAACACGAAGAACAAGAGCAAGACAGTATTCTCATCAAGCTCTGAAACTTTGTTCTTTTCAGCAGCACATATAGTCCTTTAGGGAGAAGGGTAAGTCAAAGATTAAGCAAATGAGGAATTCACACAGCTGCAGGCTATTCTACCAACAGGATGTCTTATCATGGAGACCTACCTAATCTTAGGTAGTGTTCAACTCTGGGAAGGTTACCTAATTCTGGGAAGGGACTCAACTAATTAGGTTAACAGCAGGGAAGAGGGAGAGGCTGCCTGGCTTCAGGGAAGGGACTCCTAGGGAAAAAAAAGGAAGCTTAATATGCTGGTCCCAAAATGGCATCACCACTGCTAAGGCTTTTCTGGCTCCCAGCAAGATATCATGAGTAGGTCATTGTACTTGTTAGTAAACTTTTCCTAATTTGTTCCCTAGTTAGAAAGGATTCATGTCAAGAAATAATAGTGTCCTTGCTAAAGTGTTTATAGAGTTTAGTAATTAACTGGCACCATCTAGTTTTATATGTATTTGTCCAAGTACATACAAATAAGGCTTTGGGTTTTGTATTGTATTTTGTATTATTGTATTCATTGTATTTCCTTTTGCTTTTTTCTTCCAAGGGCTCTGGCTAGTACTTCTAACCCTGTGAGTTTATGCTGTTCTTAAAAGGGAGCTGAGCTATATTCAGAAGGCTCACAGCCTCTTGTAAACCTAACATCAGGGGATCTGATGTCCACTTCTGGCCTCTACAGATACCTGCACTCATATGTACATTCCCATGCATATAAAAGTCAATCTATGAATTTAAAAAATACACATTATATTCTGTCACTAAAGAAAAAACTAGAGAAAATTCTTTTTCTGGAACTGTGATTAAATTTGAAACAAAAACTACATGAATCTGATCAAAACATTGTGACTCAATTTATTTATTTTTCTTGATCTGGCAACATTATAAATTACTTTTATTTGTTGGTTATATACTTGTCTGTCTGTCTGAGGCAGAATCTTGCTATGTTACCTTGACTTTGCAATATTCTTGCCTCAGCTTCTCTACTGTGGAAGCCTGTGTCTTTATACGAGGCTCTACTGAGTTATATTGTAGATTTCTAACAGTAGCTCTTCCTCATTCATGTGACAGATCTCTTCAGTTATCAATAAACTGTGAATCCTCTTAGCTAACTCTTCTAGAAGGAACATTTTCATACATGTTCTGTAAGTGTTATGGCCTATTTCAGTCTAACAAAATATAAATTTTCTTCCATTTGTCTTTCTCATCATAAAAAGTGTTTTGTGTTTTTTGTTTGTTCATTCAATGGATTGATCAATTAATTGTTTGAAAATTTAACCCAATGCTTGTAGAGGTACAATCATGGACTCACACAATCAACTCAACTTACCCCACTGTTTTATAAATGCAATGGCACGTCCCTGCTTCAGAATTAGGAACTAGAGTTAAGTCAGCACTAAAGTTATGTCTTTAATACATTAGAGAAAAAAAGAAAGTTGTGTCATGGAAGGAAAAAGTATGCAGAAAGAACAAGAATAAAAATAAACACACTTTCTAAAACTGAATCTTAGATGGAGCTTTAAAGTTGGGTTTTAACTTTGATTTTAAGACTTGTTGGCAGTGAGAGTCAGAAGATAAACAAGATTTACATTGCTCTTTTAACGTAAGAGAAGAAAGTGTCCTGTGCTTGATGAGAGACAGGATTTTTCCTGGCAATGAATCCTGGTGAATATATTTCTGGTAGGAAAATTCATGTACAGTCTATGAAGGCAAATTCTTAATTATGGCAACATTATCTGATCTTTACCTCTCATTTGCAAATAACAGTGTGGAAAGTGCTAGAGGCTCTTATTCGACCTTCATATCAGCAATTTAAATGAGGAAAACAAATACAGAGGACATACCATTCACACATATAACAACATCAGGCCAACCCTCTTCTTGGCTCTACACCCTACATTCCAGAACATTCTTGCTAGCCTGCCCCACCTCTGTCTGCTTTCAATATGCATCAAACAAGCATGGAACTGGGCAGCTGCTGTAGCTCTCTGTCTTGTGAGCAATTTTAAACTTACAGCACAGAGATGTGCTGCCTGAGCCATCTAGCTAATGTCACTTTCCTTGCCTGCATACCACTGAGACTTAGATATATCTTGTAAGGGTCCCAGGACATACGTAATTTTTAATCACGAGCGTATATATTCTGCAATAATGTCCAAACGATATATTAAAAACAATACTCTCAAAATAATATTTTTTTTAATGCTAAGTCCTAACTTCTGCTGGGGTCTAAATCTAAAAATCTTTGCTAGAATATGGAGCCTGCCTCAGCTGAAGGTCAACCTAGCTTATTTCCTCTTTCTATATACTTCAATAGCTGTCACTAATATTCTGTGCACACCTTTGTAAGATAACGTCATATTGTATTATTTAAAACTACTTGTGTTTATTATTTTCCTTGTAGCTAAGATAAAATATCTATACAAAGCAACTTAATTGGGAAGGTTTTTTTCTAGCTTACAGTTAAGAGTGTCATCACATTGTGTCATGGAAGGCTTGGTGGAGGGAGTGGGAGGCAGGTCCCATTTTATCTGCTGTCAGGAAGCAGATAACAGTAGATCCTAGTGTTCAGATCATTCTCCCCCTTTTACCTCAGCCAAAGAACAAGCCTGGAGAATGGAGTTGCCCACATTTTGTATGGGTCTGTCCATATTGTTAGCCTAATCTACAAAATTTTTCATATGTCCAGAGATTTGCTTCCATGATGATGCTACCATCAAGTTGACAGTCCAGATTAATCATCACACTGCTCAATAAAGGCATATAAAGATCCAGGGATAAAGGGGGCTTAATGTTAACTTTGAAAAGCCTCACTTCTGTTAACAGATAGAAAACCAACTTGTCTTCCCCACATTGGCTACTTCAAACCAGCAGGTTGCAAATCTTTGCTAGGATTATTGTCAAATCAACAATATCCTTCAATAGAAGTACAATGAGGTTCATATCATATGTTTTATCCTAGGAGGCGTTTCTACCGTGAGCATTACAGCACAGCTGCAAATGGTATGGATCCCCACCTTTCTCTCTTTTTGGCTTGCTTTGAAGGCTGATTTTAGGGTCTTGTTCTTCTCAGCTGCTCTCTCTCTCTCTCTCTCTCTCTCTCTCTCTCTCTCTCTCTCTCTCTCTCTCTCTCTCTCTCTCTCCCTTCTGTTCACCTGTACTTTATACCAGAAACATGGAAAAATTAAGGCCTGTCAACCTCTTTCCAAATAAATGGAGATCCCAGCCACAGTGCTACAGTATCCTTCAAGAATTCAATTTAGAGGGACTGCAAAAGAAAACAACCTATGGTAAAATTGCCCTGACATTTGCATTTATTTGATCAATGACCAACTTGAACCACGGGCATTTTGGTATTAAAAAATGTGATCATTTATTTTCTTTGTGTTTAGTTATATGGATATTCAGTTTCTGAGCAGATTTAGAAAGTATACTAATTAATGAGAAGTGAAGACTTTGATCTGCTTAAATGTCTAATATTCAAAATCTAGTCACTAATGTGTTATTTTTTGAAGATAAATTATCAATCTAAAAAAGCAACAAAAATATCAATCTATATTTTCTTTGTTTAATCTAAGAAAGTCCATCATATTGTATGCTGTGTATAGAAAACACAAATACAATTATCTCCACATTCTGAAGCCAACTACGGACCCTGAATTCCTGAGGTGCCCCTGTTGGTGTAGAGACCTGAGCCATCTTCGCAGGAACGTGTCAAGAGAGAAGAGATGTTTCAGTTTTTAGCTGGAATTTTTTTCTTTTAGTAAATGTATAGAGATGAGAAATGGCATGAAGCTCACATGGAAGTCAAAGAAAAACTTGCAAGACTTTGTTCTTCCCTTCTGCTGGGTGACTCCTGAGGGCTGAACTTAGGTCCCCAGACTCAGCAGCATGCCACATTACTCACTTGCTAACACAGAAGATGAGTTTTAATTTAGGACCTTTTATCTTGTCTCTGGTTTTGGATGAAGAGACAGCTTAAAAACAGAGAAGCCGTTTCTCATACAGGAAACTTAGCTGTGCTAACATGTGGACTCCTCATTTCTGTTTCTGTTCTATTTAATTGCCGTTCCAGCCACTTTTCCCCTGGAGTTTTGCATATGCACTGACATAATTCAAATAGACTATACCAAGTGATAGACTGTGCCTCCAGTGAATGAGGACCTTGGTTCAATTCCTGCCCCCCAAGAATCACCAAAAAGATAATAGACAGATCGATAGGTCAGAGATAAATATGCATTGTACATTTTTGTTTTATTTTTGAGAATTTCATATATGAGCATTGTATTTACATTATTCTGCTCCTTCTTCTCTTTACCTCAACTCCTCCTGTGTCCCTTCCATTACCTTTCAAACTAATGATCTTTTCTTTAATTATTATTGTTGCAGATATACATATCTTAGTCCATTTGGTGCTGACAATGTGTATATGTATGACCATTTGGGATTGGATAGTGTATCAAGAGACTCCCTGAACAAGACTGAATCAATCTCTCTGTGTGTCTCTGTTCTCTCTCTCTCTCTCTCTCTCTCTCTCTCTCTCTCTCTCTCTCTCTCTCTCTCTCAATAGCCATAAACAGCCACTGATTGCCTATAGCTCTCCGTGTAGGGGTGAAGCCTTGTGAGATTACCCCCCTCCCTGCTGGTGTCAACAATGGGCAGATCTTGTTTAGGTGAACATTTTTTTTTTTTTTTTTTTTGAGATTCCATGGATGCAACTTCCCTGAATGTCTAAAATACAGTATCTCACAGCAGATAGCCTGGTGTTCTGGCTGACTGTGGAATAGAAGATACGTTTAATTATGAAAGAAGTGTTGCTGTTTCAGCTTGCCTGCCTAAGGCATCTGATTGGTCTAACAAAAAGCTAAATAGCTAATAGCTAGGCAGAAGAGGGATAGGTAGAGATGGCAGGCAGAGAAAAAAGGGTAGTCAGCCAGCCAGCCAGATAGGAGGTGTGACCATGTGAGGGGCCAGACAGACAGACATGGAGGAAGCAGGATGAACAGTATAAAGATAGCCTCGGGTAGCACATAGCCCCCCACCCCAGATGTTCCCTTAACTTTAGGTGTAGGTGTTACATTGTGGATATACCAGTTGTGGACGGGCACCCCAGTGCTATTGATATCTGCATTGACGAGTTGTAGATCTCTGACTGGGTTCTATCTGTTGCAAAAAGCTCCTTTAATGAGAGGTGAGAGCTGTGCTTAGACAGGTTGCTAACATCTAAACAGAAACACAGATGCCCTAGATAACAGATTATATGACAGTTTTTGAAAGAACAGTGTTGAAGCCTCTAGATTGCTAGCTTCAAGATTTACCCCAAAACATAAAAGAGCCTTCTGTCAATTCTGAACTGGGATGATGGATAAATAAAAGCAAACCTAATAAAAGCCTGTGTGCATCAATTTAGTTGCCAAGTGATGAGAGAAAATGGCCGATTTCACTTTCAGAACATATCCATGCCACACTCAAAATTTAATTTAAACCAGATCATAGATATAAATAGAAGTGAAAAATTGTAAAGGTACAACAAAATATTGTTGAACTTGAGGTAATCAATCATCTTCCTGTAATTTGCTAAACTGGACTTAGGAAATGGCATTTGCCACTGGATCTGTACCTGAAGCTCTTGCATTGGAATCCAGTGCAACACATAAAGTCTCCTAAAAGCTAAAGCATCTCTTTACCTGAGATCTGGAAAACCCACTCTCGAATGTGGACCAACAGAAAACATAGCAGAAATCCACACAAAGGCTTACACTAAAATGTTTTCAATGTGTTTGTTATACTAAGAAGAGATGGGACACAATCCAAGTATCCACTTGCTATGAATGTCTAAATACTTGTGGCATATTTACACAGTAGAGTTTTACCTAGCAATAGTGAGGTGCAGTGACCTCTGACCATGATAACCTGGGTGAACTTCAGAAATACCACGTAGAGGAATATCTAGTGGAAACAGACCAGCCTGGGGGCTTTATTCATATAGAGTCATGGAACATGCAAAACCACCCTCCAGTTGCAAATACAAACAATCATTCTCTACCAGAGTTACATATAAAGGCACAGAAAAACCTAGCTGAATTCCTATGTCATGCCATGCATGGGAGTTTTAAGCACAAATGGGAGATGCTGAAAAGCGAGCTAGCAGAAAACAACATGAGAATAGACTCATAAATATTTCCTCAGCAAGATGTAAAACAGCAAGTATAAAGGGAAACATTGACAAAATGACTTTCTATTGAAATCCAGAACCTTCCATAAAAGTCACACTTTCCATAAACGCTTTTAGAACAGCCAAAACTAAGGCGCACATATGCGCACAGTTGGCAGCAGGCAGCTGACAGTGATTGGCATCTAGAACGGAACACACTTCCTAAAACACATTGATAATAAAAAGGGAAAAAGAAACAGAAGACTTGGAAAATCACGGATGGGATTCCTTGTTTAATGATGTGGCTGGTCCTCATTTAGTCATTTAGAATATGCAACTGAGGACCTCACACGTCTGTCCATACGCAACTCATCATCACAGCGTAAAGTCATCTCTGTTCTGTTTCCCATTCCTTCAAACAAAGAAGAACACTTAAAATTCTCAAGGGGAACTCTGTTCCGGGCTTCATACTGTCTTCTGCTTCAATCTAGCAAGTAAAGTCTACTTCTCCAGGTCCCTATGGCCCACATAAAACCAGTCCATGAATAGCTCAAGGAATCTGACCCTTGAATGCACACTGAGGCTGAAAAATCAAATCTTTCAAAGGAGTTACTTTTTATGGAAGGCATAAGATAAGGGACTAGAGGAAAAGTTCAAAGATTATGAGACTTTCTGCTCTTGCAGAACATCTGTGTTCCGTTCCCAGCACCTATTTGAGACAGTTCAGAACTGCCTCCAGCTCCAGGGCACCAAGCATTTCTGTTCTAACTTCCATGGGTTCCCACACAAACCTTCACATAAACACATACATATGCACAAAATTAAAAATAAATCTTTTATAAAGATAAAATAAGGCTCATAATGCCCACTATGAAAAAGAAGGTTGACTGTCCCCTTGGACAGTGTTGATTTTAATTAAAAGAATCACCAAAGGAATTGTTCGGTAACATTTACCAAAGCTTATTCTGCATGTGGCAATCTTCTTCTGAGACACATCCCACAGAGAATTACATGTACACAGGAAACACAGCGTCCATAGTCTTTGTGAAGAAATACTCAAAATGACACAAATCTGAGAAGAGTTAAGTACACCTCACTAACTTCATGTAGAACAAATTATACAGCAATGAAAATGAGCTATCTCTGTGTATGACGTCTCTATGTATAATGAAAGCAGCATTAAAGAATTAAGCCAGGAAAATGGGGGGGGGAGCTAGTTTCTATTTATATTGAAAAGAATCAATGATGTTAGGGATCTCAGTAGAATTTTCTTGAGGGAAAATGATTAGAGAGGACCCAAGGAAGTTTTCTTTATGGCCTGTACTTTTACTGGAATGAGAGGTTATGAGAGGGTATGATGCAGTTATATATAAAACACTTTGGGCATTTAATAACTTCACAGTAACTGTTTTCCCTATGTGCCAATGTTTTTTCATGAAAAGTTTTCTTAAAATCATAATAGATATTTGTGAAGCTTTAGAGTTGTTATGGGATTCAGAAATTAACCCACTTTCTAAGAGACAGAAGGTTCAGAGGTTGTTTCTACAAGAACAGAAGATCCAGGTTCAGTTCACAACATTCTGGTGGCTATAACTCCAAAGCATCTGACCTCCATGGTGCTGCATGAATGTGTTTTACAAACATACATGTAGGCAAAATACTCATACATATTTATCTGGACTGTCTACAAAACTAAATCAAATATCGATAACAGAAATGTTGAATGTATGCTGAAAGATTTTTTGGTCTCTCAAGAGTTTCAGCTTGGTTGTCAACTTGGGGGCTTATGTTCCCCATCAGAAATAATAAAGTAGCAATTATCAAATGGCAAAATATGTGTGATACTTCATCAAGACTCAAATGAGTTACTTATGTTAAAATGGCCTGACATGGAGTGGATACGTGGCTCAGTAGGTAAAGTACTTGTCATGAATTCAAGAGGACCTGAGTCCAGTACCTGCAATCCAAGCACAAAGACAAGCATAGAGTTGCATGCTTATAAACTCAGCATTGGGGAGGCAAAGGCAGATGGGTTCCTGGTGCACTCTGACCAACAAACTTAGCTACTTGGCAAAGCCCAGGTCCCATTGAGAAGGTCTGTCTCAAAAAACAAGGCTCACTGAGCTGGGGAAATGACATCCAAAGTTTTTATTTCTTTGTTTGTTTGTTTACTTTTCTGGCCTTAAATATGCAAGCAAGTACACATATATGTAAACATCTGTGTAAGCATATAAGTATGAGTGCATGTACCTATTTGTGTGAGCACACATGCATGAATTTTCCAAACCTTCCCAAGGTAACTAGTAGCCAATATTTTGTATTCTTGTTCATTTCACTAAATTCTTTTTCTAAATTATGAAACTACCCAAAAACATATTGGAGATAATTTTGTGCATTTTGCCATTTAAACAATACTTTTCTACTTTATACATGGGTGTCATGATAGAGAATTATACTGGAAGAACCCAGTACAAGATGTCAGTATTTGTACACCATTTCCTACAGAGAAATAAGAGCTGAGTTCGGGTTTTCCTTGATGGTTTTTTAATAACATAGTGTGAGCCTCGGATAATTCTCTGCTTTCATAATAAATCACATATCTGCAACAAGCCACAACCTTGTCCCTTGGGAAAGGCTTGTCCCTGAGGAAAGCTTGTCTCCAGGGAAAGAAAGGCTTGAAGCTGGGGAAGATTTGTCTCCTGAGAAAGGCTTGTCTCCTGGGAAAGGCTTGTCCCTGAGGAAGGCTTGTCTCCTACGAAAGATGGTCCAGATACCTTTAAGGTTTATTTTGACCAGCTCCTTCTACTTCACATCTGTAGGTCCAAGCATCTTTGGCAACATTTCTCTTCTTAGTTTCTGTTAAATAACTATTTGCTTTTTTCCACTTCATGTATAAGGAAATGCCTACCCAATATCTGCATTGTCTGATGGTATTTGCCACACCATGTCAGGTGTGTCACACACAAGCTATTGACTTTTTTCTATAAAATTGTCACTAATTTTAGGTGATAGTAGTTTTAAAAAAATGGGAGACTGCTGCCTCTTTCTTTCTATGGGTTCAGTGTATCTTCAGGTATTCCCATTGTACCACAGTAGATGATATATGGTATTATCATCTCATGTAGAGATTAGCTATGGTTTAAGATATTGTAGGGGTAACAGACAATGACTACATCTACCTAAAGTCAACCTCATTTCTAAGTGTGCCTGTGCTTCTTTATGATACCAGATTTGAATAGGTGAGTGGAGTAGAGTGGATTGGCCCCTCCCTTGAGGTTAGTAGGCATATATTTGTCCATATATAGTATATGACTCTTTCTTTTTGACTAACACTAGTAATATAACCTTAAGTAATCATCTCAAGCTGCCAGGGATGACAAGTCTAAGACAGATATTGGGAATGAATAGTACATCTAAGAAAAGATGGCATTCTAACTGTGTGGAGCACTCAGACATTAGAGGGCAGAATAAATGGCTACCTCTAATGAGCTGTCAAACTTCTACCTACAAATTCCGGGTGTACTTTTTTACCTTCACTAGTTTCCAGAAAGAGCTTTGTTTACTGAGAACCTAACCCTTCACACTAGCATATAAATATACCAAAGCCCTTAGCATTTAAAGCAAATAAACCAATTTACTGTGCTTCCTCAGATTCCCATTGCCTGGTTCCGATCTTGCTGGCCACTTGCCAGCTGTAGGTGGAGAACAACTCTTCCAAGTCTTTCTCCAACTCACTCTCTGAAACTGAATAGATTCTGCTTTTACCTTCTTCTCTGACAATGGTCTTCTTCAGTAAAACACCCAAGGCAAGACTCTTATCTAGCTTGCCCTGTGACCTTTGACATGGTTTCCACTTTATAAATCACTATTGGCAATGTTAACTGTGGCGTGTATTTTTTAAGAGTGTCAAGACCTTTCTGGCGTGGGCTTGATGGGTGATGACCTTTGACCTCTCTTTCTGCTTTCCCCCACTCAATCTCGGTCATCAGCTGGGAGAGTATTTCCTTGCACACATACATTCCTTGATCAAATCGAATGCCTATGTAGTCTTCAGATGGGGAACACAAACCCTCATTGTTACTATACGTGGAAACAGCTTTTTTGTGGCAATACCAAGAAGCAAAGGCCTAATTAACAAATTATTGCAAATGACCTCTTGACTTCCAAGTAGAATTGGATAATTGTTTAAACAGAAAGTTTGGATATTTTGTTGATCTTTTTCCATAACATGTCAAAGAATAATGCTAAATTATAAAGTTGGGAAATTCCACTTCTGGCTAAAAGCCAGAGTTCTCTAAAGAGGAAGATAAAAAGTGGTTATTATTCGAGAAGACTAGATTATTACACTTAAAAGATTTTTTAAATATCACTTGTATTACACTGAAGTTTCTTTCCTGCTGATTAATACATTTGTCTTTCATTTGACCTTTAAAAACACCCTCAACTGAAAGTTTTGCAGATAACTAGTAGCAACCTTGTAGCAATCCCAAATGCCCAGTTCAAGAATTTACCAGCAGCTGATGTGGACTCTCCTGCTAAAGACACAGATGTACATGCTTTGACTGGAGGAAGTGGGGAAATTAGGCTTGGATTGAACTGGAAACTGACACCCTGACGGCTGGCTTTCGCAGTGCCAGAAGGAACTGTGCATGCTGATAGTGGAGAACTACCACCAACACCTGCTTGACTATCAACCCTGCATATTAAAATACTGTCATACTGATACGGACATCCGGACATAGGATGTGCCTGCTTGTGCAACAGTGGTTCAGCTTTCATGAGTAAGACCAACAGCCTTCTAACTGTACTTAAAGCCACCTCACTTGAGGGAGATCACAGCTCATACGGTAAGCCAGAGTAAAAATTTGTGGCTGGAGAGGTCAAAGGTCCTAATGGGGAAGCAGCTCCTATCATTTTACTAGACGGATCTGATGTACCTGTCAAATTGCCTTCTAAACAAGTGCTTATGCCCTTAGATCACCACTGTTGTACAAATGAGACTCCTGAGAACAGTGATTGTTGCTTAGCCATTGATAGACCTTATAGTTGCCTCTTCCAACACTCAGGTGACTATCATTGTCAAATAGGGAGGCAAAGGGCTGGAGAGATGGCTCACAGGTTAAGGGCATTGGGTGCTCTTCCAGAAGTCCTGAGCTGAAGTCCCAGCAGCCACATGTTGGCTCACAATCATCTGTAATGAGATCAGGTGCCCTTTTCTGGTGTGGAAGGATACATGCAAACAGAACACTGTATACATAATAAATAAATAAATCTTTTTTTAAAAAGAGATGGAGGAAAACTCTGTTAGGATGAGGTCTTTAATTTTAACTGGGCACGTTAACTAGGTGAGTCAAAGGGGGTTTTGTTGCTGGATTTCAATGCTTTGATAGCTGGACCTTGGTAGTCAGTCTCAGGAGAAGGAAGTGGCCAAATACAGGAATAGACTTTGTGGGGCTAGCTTCTGGCATGTAATCTAACACTTTTTAGCAAGGCAGAAAGAATGGGAGAGAAGGGCAGGGCCGGCCACAGCCATACTTGCAACACTCAAGTTGCCCAAAATCTCTTCACAGTGTGCTCTGGGCTCCCAGGTTTTGTGAGCTATCACCTATGCTGGAGTGGGCTTTAGAAATTCAGCTGCTTTTGAGTCAGTTCTGCTTCTGTATGTAACCTCACCCATATTTGTTGTAGAATATTATTTTAAGATGTGTAACATTCGTTAAAGCTATAGAACATTTGTTTAATGATGCAAACATGTGTTGCATTCTTTTATATTGCATTTGCTTAACTCTGTGAAGTTGTTATTTTGCCTGTCTAAAACACCTGACTGGTCTAAGAAAAAGCTGAACGACCAATAGCGAGGCAAGAGAAAGGAAAAGTGGGCTGTCAAGCAAAGAGAATAAAGAGGAGAAAAAATCTGGGAGGAAACAAAATCAAGATGTGAAAGGATCAAGGAGCAAGAAAAGTAGAGGTCATCCACACAGCCATGCAGCCATGCAGCCACACAGCCACACAGCCACAAGCCAATAAGTTACACAGCCACCCAGCCACACGGCCACACAGAAGCAAAGCTGCACAGCCACACAGCCACAAAGCCACCCACCCACCCAACCAGCAACACACACAGCCACATAGCCACACAGTCACATACCCACACCGCCACACAGCCACCTGGCCATGTGGCCACACAGCCACCTTGCCACATGGCCACATAGTCAGATGCAGAATACGAAGGAAAGAAAAGATACAAATAGAGAAAGGTAAAAGGCCCAAAGACAAAAGGTAGATGGGTTAATGTAAGTTAAAAGCTGGCTGGAAATCTGAGCAAAGGTTGGGAATTTAAAAGAAAGAATACTCCATGTGACTTATTTGGGAGCAGGGTGGCAGGCCCCCAAAACAGTAAAGAGTAAAAACAACCAACATCATGTATTCCTGTAAGTAATCCCAATAAACTTGGGTTGACCAAGTTGGACTTTGGTGGTATTTGGATGGATTTTGGTGGTATCTGTACTTTGGTCTATTGTGGGCTCCCTATCAGAGTGAATAGACGTACATGTATTGTCTCTCTCAGGGAAATTTCTCACCCAACTGCTGTCAATCTTCTGAGTATTCTTGGTCAGTTAGGAAAGAGACAATGTTGACTAAGTGCTTCTGCCCCACCTTGCCTGTGGATACTCTCCAATGTTATGTGTCTGGGGTGATTCAGAGATTCACCAGTATGACTATTCATACATTTGAACAAGTAGAGGCTTTTATTCAGATCCTGGTACCAGGTCTCCACCTGGGATTCTGATTTAGAAATGCAGCACCCAGCATCTTAGAGGGGACTTTATAAAAGTAAAGAATGCAAAGTTATATTTTATTCTTGTGAAGGTAGAAAGGCTTCTGTGGGAGGAAAAAAAAAAAAGCCTATTTACAGAAGCAGAAACAAGCAGTAAAATTTTAACCCTTAACAGCTCATAACATTTAGAGGTCTAATTTTGCTTTATAGTTCTCTTAAGCATAGAGATTTTAGACTTTTAAACAAATAGTGGTTAACATAAAATTAGCCAACACTTATACCCTGACCTGAGTCAAACCCTTGACTCTGGTGGGTGCCTGTTTATATTATTACTTAAATACTATCACCTTAATAGCTCCTAAGCAGGAATTTATATATCTGATCCTAGCATTAATGATGCAGAAGCCAAATGTAATCAACAGGGGCAGCAAAGCTAAGGGACCCACAATGGCTGACAGCAGAGTTACTCACCAGGAAGAATCCCCAGAAGAAAACAGGATCCATTTATTTCCTATTTGTAGGGATTTTCCCCTCTCTCTCTGAGGCGTTTCCAAAGTTCAGCCAAAATAACCTTGTTAATTCCAGAGTGGTTTGCATTCAAGGAGCAAATTTCCTCCAAGGCCATGTAGTAGCCTCCTTGGTTTGTATAAAGTAAATCAAGTGCCCTACCATGTTGTAAGATTACCTCAGCAAATGAGTTGGCCAATGTTCTAATTTTGCAATTGGCTTTTCTAATGCAAAACATTCTGGGTTGTTTGATGCCTTGAGTTTTTGTATCTGACACCAGCCACTAATGTGTCTGTTTCCCAAGCATCTCTAGCTTTTCTCAACCCTAAACTTACTATGAGGGCATAAGGAGAGGACTGACTTGTCAGTATATGTGTCTCTTCCCTGCCAGACCATCATATACAAACATCTCAGGAAATAGGGATACAAGGATATAAAATTTGGGAGCTTAATGCATATGCCAAATAGATAAGGGAATATAATCGATCATTACACGCAAACCAAACAGATTCAACTAAGAGGTGAAGGAAAAAATGTCTATCTGATGAAGGGGAGTCCAAGAGCCATGAGATATTGTGGTTAAATTTTCGTTTGCTCTTAAATGGGGCTATACATATGTATCCCATGGAAGAGCAGGGGTGAACATAGACAAAACATTATTAAGTCTATAGTGCATGTCAGTCTAATCCTACTGGATCTTCTCAGGCCTTGATGATGGTCCATTTTTCAGCTGCTAGGTTGTCACCTCCCATGACATTTTTGACCTGATAATGATATATCCAGGTGTGGATGTCATCGACCTTGCCAGGAGTGGGTCAGGATGGCAAGATGTGGTCCCTTCCATTGGGGTCCCAGTACCTTTTGATCTAAAATTCTAACCTTTTGTTGAGGATAAGGGGCAATGTACGCTCTTCTGTAACTGCTTCTTGGCGATAATTAAGATGCTGTCAGGGTCCGTGAAGGCTATAATGCTAGTCAAAGGCCAAAGGTTGGGGCTTATTCAGCCGAAGCATCTGCTTGGATAACACCGCTGAAGAGACTTGAAACATCAATCACATTGGCTAAAGTGGTTTATATCAGCTTTCAGAAATTTCAGGGTTCAGAGCTATTTGGAGTTTTGTGGTTTGCTTCTGATTTCTGGATGGTGTTTGTTGCTGAGTGAAACTCTTCTGGGACAGATACAGACAAGGGACAGAAGTTAAAGTTTAAAAGTTAAAAAAAAGGCTTACATTTATAACTTCTTCCTCGGGAGTAAGCAGTAGGTGAGAAAGCTTATGCTGTCGATTGGTAGGCGTACTTACCTGGGGTCCAATTCACCTGTGACAGATGAATCCAAGTTTTCACTCCTTGAAGCTTATATGAACTTAAAGTTTACAAAGAGAGATAAAGTTTTTAGGTGTATTAGCATTACCACTGTTTGAAATCTGTACAGAAATCTACTTTTTAAAAAAAAATCAGTATACCCATGCCTTTGAATTATAGTAAAACCTTTGAAATCCAAAATGAGAGGACTGATATCATAATAGGCTGCTTAGTCTTTTCTCAGAGATCAGGGCTCAATTCCAGTTCCCTGAGACTGGACAGGCAATTTCTAAGAGAGCAATGAACAATGAACAGTCAGTCTACAACACCCCTGACAGAAAGGACAAGGAAGCTGGTCCGTGCCCTGAGCCACAGTCAGCAGGCAACCAAATAAGGACAGAGCCTGAGACTTGTCCAGGCTTGCCCCAAAATGGAAAGCTGCAGCCCTGACCTGTCCCTGACTAGCCCTGGCCAATTAGAATGTACTAATATGATTGCCACCTGTTAAGCCCATCCTAGATAGGATGATCTGACTGCCATAGGACCTTCCCTTAGATGAGCTTAAAAGAAGCCCACACGTCCCTCTTGGGGTTGTCACTCTCTTGCCTCTGTGTGGGCATGGATGGCCCCCCAAATGCTGGTTGTAAACACTCTTGCTGATTGTATATGTGGATGGTGGTCTTTTGCAGAACTACTCCAGGACCTAATAACAAAACATTGATTTGAGTTCAAAGTGTGAACACATTTTCTTCTATCTAGTGTGTGTGTGTGTGTGTGTGTGTGTGTGTGTGTGTGTAGCAGAGAGGAGATATTTTAAGCATGATGAGAAACATCTTTTAGACTATACTTAAAAAACAGCATTTGAGGTTCTGAATATAATAATAGTACTTTACCAGAGCCAGATTAATAGCTAATTAATCATTGATTAATATGTTAAAACTCTGAACCTTTGAATCTTAGCATCAAGTTTAACTACAATTCTCATTTTAATTACTTCCTCAGACCCTTAAGACGTACACATACTTAACATCTCTAAGTTTTTTATTATTATTTTAATGATTTTCTCAGACCATTACAGCTTACATAAACCTTAAACCCTTTTTTATTCAGTCACTTACTATGAAACAGACATGATTGATTGCTGAAAACAGTATTGTATAAAAAGCTCTTTTAAATAGAAGAATAGGAAAAGTTGGACAGAAATCTGATCTGTGAGTCTACCTAACTTACCAGGAGATCAAATAGCTTTTCTTAAAAAGCAAGGCATGATTTTCATATATGAAATTCATTGATGAGGCAGTGGCTGCCAAGCTGCTAAAGCTACAGTTAACCAACAACAGCAGAGATTTGAGAAGAATAAACTTGAGCAGGAAGTATAACCCAAATGGCCTTTGTAGCAATAAAATGACAAGAAACTTAACAACTACCTAGGTGATTACTATAGTCCCCTCCTCGGTGAGACCTGGAGGGAAGAGCAGGAAGATGGGCAGGGAGCAGAGGCACAGGGAAGGAGGGTGGAGTGGGAGAAAGGGGGAGAAAAGAGTCCCCGTATTTGCCAGGGCCAGGAGGGAGGAGCCACTAGTGGGAGCTGACTCTACTGCTCTCCTTCTTCATGTTGTGGGCCCTCCTGATGCAGATGGTAGACAGCAGTTGGTCCACTAAGACAGCACTTTGCCACTAATGATCTCTATAACTGCAAGATGCAGAACCCTAAGTTTTTTTTGAAAAGTCTACAAATCTTACTGACCTGTTAGATTCTGTGCTCTTTCTTTACCTGTTAACCCATAGAAAATGACTTTTACCAGATATTGCCAGTCCTCTTCCCCGTGGAGGAGAGGGAACAGATTACAGCACAGGCCTGGAAATTGGTCTTGGACCCAAATGGGAGACCCACCACCAATGTGGATGTCATAAATGCTGGTTTCATCCTGACACCACCCAAATGGGACTCCAATATCGAGGATGGTAGAGAGAGGCTGAAAGTCCACAGCCAGGACTCTAATGAGAGGTCCTCCAGGCTGTTGTGATGTGGCCCACAAGTTTATCCAAAGTGAGTGACATGTGCCAGTGCCCTGAGGAAATGCCCAAAGCCTTTTTGCAAAGATTAATAGGGACATACAAGACCTATACACCTGGGCCCAGAAGTGCCTGAAAACAGATCTGTTGTAAGCATGGCTTTTGTTAATCAATCTGCGTCTAACATCTGTCCTAAACTACAAAGACTAGAAGGCTTTGAAGAGACTGACTGACAGTTGCAATTGCAGAGAGTGTTTAATAGTAGAGAGACCCCAGAAGATAGACAGACAAAGGAACTAAATGAAGCATTAAACAAACAGACTGGGGGAGGGGGGCTCTCTAAAGTTCTCTAGGCTGCATCAGGCACCCCCTGAAGCTAAGAGACAGGAACATAAGCTGGATTTTGGACAAGGAAGAAGAGGCTGCAGGAGACAAAATGAGGGATGGCATGAGTCCCTATTGGTCACCCTGGTTAACTAACCTCTTGTCAGCCTTTACAGGACCCTTAATTCTTCTCCTTTTGGCTTTGATCTGTGGGTCCTGTACTATCAACACCCTCATCAAGCTTGTTAAGAAATGGGTCTCTATGGCACAGCTAAAGGTCCTGAAACAACAATACCAACCTGTCAGCTTAGAGGAATCATCCCCATGATTCAAGATGGCATGGCATACTACTCAAGGTGGCAAACCTTTAGACACATAAAGCCTAAGAGCTAGGCCTCACTAGGCCCCACTTTATGCCTCTCAAGGCTGAGAACAAAGGATCATTAATCACTGATGGCAGGGACAAAGGGAACATCACTTACACAGGCCTGGACCAATAAGCAAATATTGGGACATATCCAGGCTTGCCCCAAAATGGAAAGCTTTAGGCCTGACTGACCCCACCCCCACCTAACTTGTAGCCAATAGAAACTAAGAAAAAAGATTGCCATCCACATAAGCCAATTATATCTAAGATGACCAAACTTCCTTGGGTACTCCCCCAATTAATTACGAGTTTATTAACCTTCATTTCTTTAGGGAGTGTCTAGCGTCTGAGAGTCCATTATAGTAACAGAAAACATACTGATACAGTTTGGTAAGGCCAGTGAGAAGTTATGAAAGTTGTCTGACAAAGTGTTACTTAAGCATAGTCATAATAAAGAGATAGTTACAGGGATGGCCCTTCTTAGCATCACATCCGTTCTTTTTGTTCAGCCATTGCCTACACCTTTGCACTTTTGAACTCTGACATCGTGGAGGTCTTGGTGCCAAGACCAGGGTTCCGTGGAATATACAAGAGTTGGTTTTTTTTATGCTTTTTGAATCAACGATAGAATGTCCACTGATGAGTGAGTGGTCAACTTTGTAGGTTATCAAATTTACAGCAAGGAAGAAATTTGCTCTTTCCTAGCGGGATTCTGTAATGTATCCTTTGGGAGTTAATGTATAGCTTCTTCATGCTTCCTAATGGTTAACTGGATATGTGAATGTCTTTGAATGCTCAAGAAGCTGTGTGCTTTTTCATCATAACATCAGTGGTTCTTACAGCCTTGAGCCTTGGTGGTGTCTACCATGTATCTTCAGTGAGCATGTTCTTCTTAGTCACCAAGGCCAGCCTAGCATCAGAAGGTGGCACTCTTGTTATGTCCTGGAAATAAGAGCTTCAGGTTTATTTTCCATTTTCCATACTACAGAACTAATAAAATCAACTATTTTCTTAGGGAACAATTTATTTTTCTGACAAGTGGAATTTAAAACAAGACCTGGTGACTTGCCATGTACATCCCCCATGAACTCATCATGACTCCACACTCACCCATGGGCTTCATATTCCCAATGGGTGGCACACTCTCCGTGGGCCCCACACCTACTCCAAGCTGAACTATCAGTGTTGCTTGTATAGATTCTAATTGGTTTTATAATAAAAACCTGGATATTGAGATAAAGCTGAACGATCAGAGAGACAGAAGAACAAGCCACTAGAGAAACTTCTCACTGTTACTAAATCCTCAGGTCAGAAGGAGAAGATCCTTAGACTGAGTGCTGCTAGTTCTCATCCACAAGGGAGGGATGGGAAGCACAGGGTCCAAACTCCTACCTCCTCCAGCCTTGGTCTTATATTCCTTTCTCTGCGTAGCTTCTCTCCCTCTCTCAACCTCCCTAGTGCTAAGATCAAAGGTGTGTGTGCTTCCCAAGTACTGAGCTTGAAGGTGTGAGGCCCAAGTGCTGAGATTACAGGTCTGCGCCGCCACTGCCTGAGCTCTATGGCTAACTCTGTGCCTGGCTCTGCCCTCTGATGTTGAGGCAACATTTATTTCTTAGAGGATGCACAAAATATTGCCACACATCAGTACGGACTTTTTTCTTCTCTTCACTGCTGATGTAGTTTCTTTTCCACTAGAGAATGGCGAGCTTGATTTATCGCTGAACATACTTGAGGGTGCTGTGCTCAATTCCACAAAGTCTAAACAAAAGTAAAACATATCTAGCATGCTATGGAAGGGAAAGTACACACTAAGTGATGAAAGTTTAGCCCAGCCCCTAAGCAACAGTGGGGAGAGAAGGACCATAATGACATCCTTATGTAAACCTCTGGCCTCCATACATTCATGCATAGGCAAGTCCACCTCAAGGGCACACATGCACACACACACATACAAATGCATATGATGCACCACACATGCGTATATCACATGCATGTATATATGACACATATACATATGCTGCATACATATAGTAATTCACATGCATGAACTACACACACATACACACTTAAGCATCAAACACATAATGTATACACTATACACACACCATACACGTATGAATATACTACACACACATGAACATACACATATAAAGGAAAAGACACGAATTGCAAATTGTCTAATAAAATGCATGAGATTTAAAAGCCAGTGATGATGCTGTCATAGTTATTGGCTGGGTACCATCCTCCTGAGGGTGGAAGTCTGTGATGTCATCTTAAGGGCAAGAGGCAGGATCAATGGAGATTAGAGAGGGGGATCTGTGGCACTTTGTTTAAAAGCAAACAGTAGGAAGAAAGTGAAATGGCTACTTAGTGAGCCAGGCAAGCAAAACAATAGCTCATGGCTGTAGTGTCAGGTAGATTTGATATCTCTTGTTTCACAATATAAAGAAAGAAAAACAAGCAGGGGCTGTCTGGGGAAAAGGACAGGCCGGTGCTTTCAGAGCTGCTCCAGTGGAGATAGGCCAAGCAGGAAGAGGGAGGGAGGCAGCAGTCGGTGACCAGCCCTCACAGGGAGATTATCTGGGCTTTACCTCTGTGTTGCCTCATTAGCAGGCATCCTGAGCACCAATTATATAAATTAAACCTGCACAAGAAATCCTGCCCCTCTGTCATTAAAACGGAGGCTGCAGGCCAGAGGGCTGGGAGAGCCTTCCCTATAGACCACACCTTCCTCTGTATATGCTCACAAAAGGGAGGGTCTGCCGGTGTGCATCAAGCTTCCTGTGGTGGTTCATTCTCTCTAGAATGCAATTTCCCAGGCGTGCCTGCAATGATGGGGAAATTGTTTTGGCTTTCCCTGTGTGGGTGGGTGGGGGGAAGAGGTTGTCCAAGGCAGAGCTGTTCACAGCTCTTAGGACTCCACACACCCTCTTCCCAGCTGTCCCTCTCAGGCCTCATGGGTCTTAGGGTTTGGTGTGCCACAGGTGCCAGAAAAGGATCCTCTCCACCAGCACAATGTCCCTTCACACTTGGGACAGCAGTAGTGCTGAGTGCCTCTCACAGCGGAACACCATATGTTCTCACATGCACAGAGACCAGAATAGACCTCGAACCAAATTCCCATGTCAGCAGTTTCAGAGAGGCCGCCCATCCCATTACAGCTGCTTCTGTTCTAATTCAAGACACTATTGAGGATGCTTTCATCTCCAGGGATGAGTGTCTTTAAATATATCATAGTTTCCCAAAACTTAGAACAACAAGAAAAAGGGGTTGACATTTCTACAGGACTATAGGCATGTGAATAGATCCATGCCTTTGTGTTTAGAAATGTGTCTACTTTCACAGTGTTTGCTCACTTGGTCATTGGACACCAGATATAAACCCTGCCACTCCAAGGACAGGTGAGACAATGTTCCCTTTACTCTCACAGACCATGACTTGCCCCCATGAACTACATGCTGGTAATGCATTCATCTTAAAAAATAAAATAAATTTTAAAAAAATAGGGCTGCTTTTGTAATAGAAAAAGGTGTCTGGTGGTGACCTCTCATTTTACTGAGAATTATCTTCAAAGTAAGTGCTTCTTGGTTTCATTTGGCTGATGGCTTACATCAGAAGACTGTAATGTGTACTGTCAGATTGCTTGCTTCTAAAGATCCGCAGAGAGCCTGTGACAGTGTAGTCTGATAATGAGGACCGTAATTATGGTTCTAACACTAATTCGGCTTCATCATTTTAATTAGCTAAGGCAATTTGATCCAATCTGACAAAAACAAGGCAGGGTGAGAGTTCATTTAAAAGGAAACATTAATTCACAACTGTAAGGCAGATCTGAGTGGAGTTGCTCTTCCCCAACATCCCAGGAGTCTTTGCTGAAATTCTGGCCGGCGCCAGTCCCCGTGGACCGTGTACAGCTTGGGCGCAGGTGTGTTCCTATGTGTTCCTATGTAAGACACACCGGAAGGGGTCCTTGCAGCTCACCCCCTCGCCCTCTCTTTCACCCAGTCAAGTGTGATGAGATCTGGTGTAACAGAGTTAATGTTGGCACTGACTCTCCCCTGAGTGCGTCTAGGTATTCGCAGAAAGAGCTAAGCAGGGAAGCAAATCCTGAATGTGGGCAGCACAGTCCATGGACCAGGGTCCCAGACTGTATAGAAAGGGGAAAGCATGCTGAACACCAGCATTCATCTACCTCTGCCTCTGACGGCAGACTCAGTGTGACCTAAGCAGCTGTTTGGAGCTCCTGCTATCACGCTCTGCCATGACGCATCTTATCCTCAGACGCGAGCCCAAATTATCCTTATTACTCCCTTAAGCTGCATGTGCTTTGTCTCACTTATGGAGGGAATAAAGGAAAAACCAGCGAAGCTGTATCTCTGGATGCTCCTCCCAGGGCGCCTGCCTCTGGCACAACTGGAGTCTGTTCTTCATGTGGGGAGCTCAGCGGCAGGGCCTGGCTGCTGGAGGCCCGTGTAGAACACTAGCCTGGTACATTTCCTTCTTGGTTTATTTGTTTATGTAGATGGATGCTTTTTTTTTCATCTGTGCCTGTTCATCACCTGACTGCCTAGCTCCCTCAGAAGCCAGAAGAAGGCTCTAGATGCCCTGAAACTTGAGCTAGAAACAGTTGAAAGCCTCTGTGTCGGTGCTGGGAATTGAACCTAGGTCCTCTGGAAGAGCAGCCAATGCTCTTGAATGTTGAGCCATCTCTCCATCTAGGTGGTAAATTTAACCCCAACGAGACTCATTAGGAAAGCTGCCTAGAGTTGTATGTGAGGTGACCTCTATGTAACTTCACCAGCCAGAAAGAATGCATGGCCGTTCCCTTCTGACAGCTGTATGCATTATTTTCTCTTGCGTAATGAGCTAGTGAGGGCAGTGTGGCTCAGGTCATTCTCTCATCGGTGTGTTAGCCGGGAGGTTTTGAGAACCATGGGAAACATCATTCAGAAGTTTGCACACGTATGTGGAGGATGAATTGTCAAGTGGATGCCACACAGGTTCTTTGGACTTCCACTGGGGCTGGGTCCTGGACATCGGTTCCCATTCTAACTCACAGATGCTACATTGATTCGGCTACAATAACAGGGCCAGAGAAAGCAAGCCCAGCCCCCTGTGCTACTGTAGGCTTGGATGCTGGGATTTAGGATATGTGGAAAGCTATTTGAGGGGTCTAGATGTAGCTCTTAGCAGCACTGATCACTCATTGCCTGAGTCACAGTGACCACTCCAGTTAACCTTAGCCATGCTGATTCCAGGACCTTGGCAGTAGATTTCTAATGTTATTTACAGACAAGCTGCATCCACATCCCTCCTCATAGACATTTTCTAGAAGCTCCTTTTCTTTGCAGGCATCTGGTACTAAATGAGACACAAGTCTCCACTGTCTTTCTTCTCTTCCCGATTTGCTTTTTATACATTGGAAGTATACCAGCCTCAGTTATTACACCACATGTGGGCTTAATTTAATTTAGTGTCTACACCCTAGGAGGACAGGAGCTAAGATTCCTTAAAGTCCCTTCCAGACTGCCCTTGTATGTTCTTAATAAATAAATAGCTCTCCCAAGGAAATGGCGTTCTTTTGTTTTTCTTTTTTCTTCTCTTTTCTCACAATAAACCAAAGTACCTTGTTCAATCCTCTTTTACTAACCCAAGTCCTGTAGCCTCCAATCTTTATTTGAACGTGTGCATACATGTTTGCATATGAACAGAGGACAAGGATGATGTGCTGGTCCTTGGACACCATCCACATTGGTTTTGAAACAGGGTCTCTCTATCTGGCCTGGAGCTCAATGAGTACTCTATGCTGGGTGGCCAGCACACGATAGGGATCCATGGACCTATGTCTGGGATCTCTGCCATTCTGGTGCTGGGATTACACATATAAAACTCATAATCTGGCTTTTACAGGGGGGAGGGAAGGGGCGGTGCTCAGGGATTAAGAACAGGTCCTCATAGCTGCATAGCAAGTATTTTATAGGCTGAGCCATCTGCCCGTCTCGGCTGCCAGCCTTTTCCAGTTAGTTTCTGACTCTTGGTGGAAACTATTCTTGTACACTCTCACTCTAGGAAAGTAGGACGTTTGTTACATGGAGCAATGTCAGCTCCTGACTGGCTCAGATGTGAGATGAGTCTCATCCTCATGAGTTAAGCCAGGCACAGACCTTTTAAACACTTACACTGTCCTAGATCAGTTATAAACCTAAACTATAGACTGAAATGTCAGGACCTGGGTGGAGAGAGGAGCTGCAAGCAGGACCTTCTGAGGAGCATCCAATGACAAGGGAGAAGATGTTCCACCTTCCCTTGTGCCAACACCAGGCAGTTGCAGCACTTCTGGGCCTGTGCGGAGTCTCCACAGTGTTATCAGCCAGGAATAAGTACCAGCTCTGTGTCTTTTGCCTTCACTGTTAGCCACAGATGTTTACATAATGGTGCCCAGATGTATTGCTGACGTCTAAGGCTTTCATAGCAGTATAACCTCACTAGAAACTGCTGTGAACTGTCCAAAGGGGAAATGGCCTAGGTGACCTCAGCCCAAGCACCAGAGCATGACTGTGACAACTCCCGTTCCACCTGCCATACCTGAGTCTGCACCTTGCACATCTGCTTCCAGATCTCGGGTCCAGGACATCTCATGTGCACCCAGATATTGGTGTTTTATGGGCACGTGTAAGCAATACTCCACTCCTTGCCTTCAGAGCCAACCAGAACATACACATTTACGTAAGAGGAATGGAAATGGGTTGTCAACTTGGTTATGCATTCAGAGCTACGATCTGCTTCTAGCATTTCTCAGAGTTAAACTCACTTCCCTAAAATCTCAACTCTTGAGGATGAGCCATGGGATGGAGAAGGTGGATTCAGCTAGACATTCTTTCTAGTCTTGTAGACAGGGCAGAAAGCCAAAGCCCATGGGCTAGCAACAGCACCACTTCTGCCATCTGTAGCCCATAGCACTCACAGGATTCTGAAGGCAGTGCCGTGCACCAGGGACTCTTCTAGAGGGAGTGTCACCCAGGTGTAGAGATAGCACCTGACTCAGTTTACCTCCTGTCCCTCTCCTTTGTGACTCCCCACTGGTCAGATCCATGAAACTAGAGGCAAAAGCTTTATCTTCATCAGCTTCTGAAGATGGACATCAGGCGTGGGAGGGAAGACAGTGGATCCAGAGGGATAACGAAGACTATCTGACCATCCTGGATTATTCTCCACAGGGGTGAAAGGAGAACAAATGATTTCAGTTGTCCAAAGAAACAAAAAGCATCCTCCTTGGGGACCAGCTCTACTCAGATGCTCCAATCTTCCCTTGGGAAAACCATATATGCATTATTCTATGTAGTGGAAATTTCTCTTCTCTAACATGAGGGACTCTGAGAACAAAATTTCTTGAGAACTTGCTAACTATCTCAGAACACACAAGGTGTATAACCATAATGAAAATTAAACAATCCATGTTGTTTTTTTTTTTAATAAAAGCAATTTTGTAATTAGAATGAAAATGTCCTTTCCTCTGTCCCTGGATTGGATAGGTATACAGCTAGTGACAAGGGTCTTGGCTGTCAACAACTATGGTTGAAAAACCAAATATCTGTTGTTAGATGGCTCAGCAATTAAGAGCACTCAGTGTTCTTCCAGAGGACAGAGCTCTGTTCCCAGCACCCACATGGTGGGTCACACTTGCCTGGAATCCCAGTTCCAGGGAACCTGATGCCCTCTTCTGGCCTCTGTGAGCACCTGAACATCCATGCTTCATCTGCACACACATAGACGCATATGCAAAAATTATTTCTTTTTAATTTAAAAACAGACAAACCAAATATCCGAGAAACATTAGGCAGCACACAAAACTTCCTGGCAATATATTTGTATGAAGGAATCTCTCCAGATTTCCCTGTCTTTCCCTAAATAGGGGCTAGTTTATCCCAAGTTTGTGCTCTAACAGAGGAAGTAGACATGCAAAGAAAGCCCGGACTTTCTTGGTCTCTTCTAGTGCCAAGTTATGGATTCTGGCAGTCTGGTTTTTCTTATTCTGTGTATTTATCAGTTTGTGTATGAATAGTCCAAGGGTCAGCATTGGGTTTCTTCACCAATCATTGTTCACATTACTTTTTGAGACAATGTCTCTTACCATCCTTGAATTTGGCTAGACAGTCTGGCCAGTGAACGCTAAGGATCCTTATGAGGATCTGCTAGCGCTGGACTGTAGGCCCTCGCATTACCACATGTGAGTTCCATGGATATTGAGAATTAGAACTCAGGTCCTTGTATTCTCACAACAAGCACTGTGTGATCCATCCCACAGCCCTAGGGATCTGTCTGAAAGTGTTGTCAAATTGTAGTTATTGTCATCAGTCTCCTGACACCCAAAACCCCAGGTTCTATTCTGGCACTGCACAAACAGAGTGCTGGAGCATGCCGAAACCTAACACTTAGGTTCTGAGCAGGAGAATCCAAGGTTCAAAGTTATCTTCAGCTAGATAGCAAGTGTGAGGGCCAGCTAGGCTACATGAGGCTGTGTGTGTGTGTGCGTGTGTGTGTGTGTGTGTGTGTGTGTGTGTGTGTGTGTCTGAGTGCACAATTTGTGCCACATAAAATGTATATATTCCTTTAAAACCAAGAATTTTGGGCAATGATTAGACTTTTTTAAACAATGGTAATAATAGCTCTAAAATTTTTTGTAGTCCTACTAAGCTTTCAGCCTCTGCAAACTGCCTTTTTACAGACTGTTCAGCAGCGTGTCTGAGAAAATGGACTCATAAGTGATAAAGTTAGAATATGAGGGATGGTGATGTATCTGGATTTATAGCTAAGAAGTGGATATGATAGTTGTCATTTAGGAAAGCAGGCAGCATTATTTAGCCACCTGCTTCTTGAATGGTGTAAAAGAAAATAGCTCAGAGCCTCTTACATCTGAAAGATACAATAGTAAAACCACTAAACACTCAAATGGCGGATATGCCAACTCTGTGTAGGGCCCTTGGAAAGAAGAAGTCATCCTTGTAGCAAGTAAATTGTTTGAAATTTAAGTTTTACTTTCCTAAATGTATGCTTTTAAAAAGGCTTTGGCAATCAATTCAATGAGCATTTATGGAAAATATTGCATATGCTTATTCCAACCCAGTAGGAACATTACTGGTATGAACATTCAGTAATTCGCACATGAGTATATATAATGTAACTGCATATTCTATACACACGTGTGCAGCATATGAGGTAACATGGAAAGACAGAAAACATCTTAAGCACATGAGAAGGGAGGGCAGTCCCTCACCCTGGAGTCTGGTGAAGCCTCTGCCAGCAGCGAATTGAGAATTCCAGAACCACTACCAATTGCTTAAGGCATTTCTCCCTCCCATCTGTGAACCTGCACATTTCCAGAAATCCCACAGGGAAATGACATGTCCTGAACACCCTGTTCAGTCCCATGACTTCTGCATTTGACTTACCAGAGTGTCTTTCCACCCAAGTCACATCAGAGCCACTTGATAGTCTCACAAATCAAAAGAGAGAACAGAGAAAGAAGGTTTCTGGGCAGCTTTTGAGATGTTACTTGAGCATAACTGTGGCAGTCTGAATGCAATTGGCCCCCACAGACTTCTAGGAAGCGGCATTATTGGAGGTGTGGCCTCGGTGGAGAAAGTGTGTCACTGGGGGTAGGGGCTTTAAGGTTTTAAAAGCTCAAGCCAAGCCTAGTGACTCTCTGCCCGCTGCCCGCAGATCCAGATAAAGAACCCTCATACCTCTCCAGCACCATGTCTGCCTCCATGCTCCTCACCGTGACAACAATGGACTAAACCTCTGAACTGTAAGCCAGCCCCAATTGAATGATTTCCTTTGTAAAAGTTACTGTGGTCATGTCTCTTCACAGCAACAGAACTCTGACTAAGACCAATATGAAAAGAGTGTATTGTGTGATCCTTAGACAGCAAACTAACTGGTTTACCCCCGAAAGCCCTGTGTTGCTGATCCTAAGATGGTTAGCTATCCCACCTAACTGTAGTCTGTACCCACAAGAGCAAAATGTGTCTTTCTTCCCGGGTGCTTTTCTCTAGCTACCTGCCACACTTAAGCCTATCTTAAAATATCTTTGATAAAATTTCTGTGACACTAATCCAGTTTACTTGGCTCCAGGTCCTCTCAAAGCTAAGGGGCACTCTACGCTATCCTGTTGTAGTTAGTTAGTTAGGGGTAAAAAGTTAGCCTGAAAAGGATCTAGCTTATGAATATTTACTAAAAGAATTTTGAGCTGAAACCTGGAAAAACCTCCAGCAACTCTTGTGTCTCACTCTTGTCATTTTCTGTCCCAACAGAGAATTTTCAGTCAAAGGATTGCCCATGTTTAATTATTAAATTCAAGTTCAGTTTCTTTTTAATTTAGTACTTTAACAAATTGTCCCTGGTGGCATCAGTGTTGCTGGGTTTATCATGATGACAGCCTGGATTCTGGTGATCCCAAGTAAGACTCAGCTACCATCCTCATACATCAATTAAAAAACAGTCGGTGGCAAGATTTGCTTGATGTGGCAGAAGTGAATACAGAGGTCCTGTGACCCCCTTCAAGTTCATCTTTAGGGTCCTGGCATAGTGCATAGGCTTAAATAAAAGGCAGAGGTATGCACAGTCAGACAGCCCTGGTCAACGTGTGATCTGCAGTCTCTCGGCCATCATTACCCAGGTTCTATATCTGCTTCGAAGTGATCTGACAAACTCATGACTATGCATGCGAATGTCCTCCTTTGGTAGGCACCTGCCTTCAGCCAAAGGTTCCTGCAGAAAATTCTAATTCCCTAGGGTCCATTGGGAAGAACTAAAGTACATCTCTTTAGAAAGTCCCTCACCCTAGGAGGTTTCCCATCGATTTTACAAACCCGCTGATTTGGTTTCCCTCACTCCACACTTGACAATATTTGAAAATTAGAAGTGGCAAGTAAGATATCCGAAGACTTCTCTGTTTCTTTGTCTGTGATATTCATTAAAACGAATCTTTCTAGGTTCATGCTGGGTGTGAAACAAGCCTGTGAAAATAGACCCAGAATGGCAGGCTGTGGGCTGAATGGTGAGTGGGGACTAGACCTGGGCTTTAAAGGGCTTTATTTTACACAGTCGTGTTCATGTCCCAAGAATCAGCCATAAAACTGAGATGATATTTATTACCGTGAAAATTACCTAGATGTTTGTAGTGTTACCATTTGGCCCGTTCTATTTATGAGGAAAATTTCCCGTAACTATAAATGCCATAACTTATATCGCTATCTAGTAAAAGAAACATGTTTTGGCTTCACCTCTGCAGACAGGTCTCCGGGGACATATTATCACAGGAAAGTCCCACTGCCCTCTCTCTCCTTGGCTTTGGTGCGGGCTGATGGGCTGTAATGATTGTGGGCGTGAAGCTTTCCATCCCCACCACCCATTTTAAAAATAAAGTAATAAATGGGAGAAAAGTATCTTTGATTTTTTTTTTTTGACCTAATGATGATTACTCCTAGTTCTAAAAATGCACAAGTTCTTTCTTTTCTCGGACTGAAAAATGTTGGGCATACACCAAAGATACTTGTGATGGGAGCCTCACCATAGGAACACACAGAGAGTATTGTTTTTGGATTGGGGCTTCTTCAGTTAGCCTGGAGGACATGGTGACTCTGGGAGCAGCAGGTGCCACTCCCCCCATTCTTCCACTTTGCATTCCTGTCACCTGCAGTGAAACATGATCTGAAAATATAAAATGGGAATTTCCAGAAATAGAAAATTCAGATTGCCCCTCCCTTCCATTGAGTACAATATGTGGTTGCTATCATTCTATTTTATTTTAGCTGTTACAATTTGTTTCTTGCTGTCAAAGACTTCCAGAGTCTTACATGTAGAAAGCCAGTGTAAGATGAACTCAGTACTGTCCTCACTTTTAAAAACTAGTGTGTGGATGGGAAGATGGATTTCAGAACATCCTGGTCAGTAATTTTCCTTAAATAATGGACTTGATGACTCAAGTAGATTCTTGTTACTTATGTTTCTGTTCCTGAAGTATTAAATGTAAGCTTGACCATTCTCTGTTTTCAAAGACCCACATTTACATATTAGAGATCCCAGGTTCTGCACAGGTGCCTTTATGAAGAGGGTGTGTACACTATTCTGGGGGAAATGAAGGAAGGTTTCATTAAAGGTACAGACAGGTACTGGAAAGTCAGAGAGTGGCTTCTCGCTCAGGGATAATTTGTGAAGTGAGTGAATTATCTATGAAAGGCTTTGAGGCTGTCTTAGTATCTATAGCGTGAAGAGACACCATGACCAAGGCAACTTATAAAAGAAAGCATTCCATCAGGGGCTTGCCTACCGTTTCAGAGGGCTAGAGTCAATGACCATTGTCTTAGTTAGGGTTACTATTGCTGGGATGGACCACCATGGCCAAACAAACTCTGAGAAGAGAGAGTTTACTTGGCTTATGCTTCACCATCACTGTTCATTATCAAAGGGAAGTCAGGACAGGACCTCACCCAAGGCAGGAACCTGGAGGCAGGAACTGATGCTGAGGCCATGGGGGTGGTTCTTCCTGGCTTGTTCGGTCTGTTTTCTTATAGAACTCAGGACCACCAGATCAGAGGTGCCCCATCTACAGTGATCTGGGACCTCCCCTATCAATCACTAATTAAGAAAATGCCCTATAGCCAGATCAATATTGAAGCATTTTCTCAGTGAAGTTCCCTCCTTTCAGCTGGCACAAGTTTGTCAAGCTGACATAAAAACAATTCCAACCGCAAAGATGGCCTGCAATATGCGGTGAAGAGTATGGTGGATGGGACTTGGGTTACCCAGCTCTTTAGAATAGCACCACAAGCTGCCAATAGGGCTACAGGGCTGTTTCAGGGGCAGAGCCTGATTTAAACAGGGAGTGGTAGCTGTTAGCACAACACTCAACAGAGCATGTCCCTGTGCTCATACAGCCACAAGTCATTCATTACCAAATATCCGCCCTGAGTCTGGTACATTCCTTACGTTAAAAACAGGAGTACTACAAGTTAGGTTTTGGAACATGACAATTGCCTTCATTAATAAGATTTCATTATAGATCCTCATTTATAGTAGAAGCATTATGTAAGCTCATACTTGATAGCGTAGGCAAGCTCATTACTGATTTAAATTTTCTCCCATATTTACCTGTGCTTAAAGAGTTTTTGCAAAAGAAAATGAATAAGAGTGAAAATAAAAGGTGTGGCAGGCATAGAGAGATAGCTCCATGGTTAAGAACATTGGCTGCCCATGCTGGGGATTGGGGTTTGATTCCCAGCACCCACACAATGGTTCACAACTGTCCTTAAACTCCAGTTGGCTCCTCCTTCTAGCTTCTGTGGGTACTGCCAAACACTGGAATGACGCAAACATGCATTCAGGCAAAGCACCAAACACATAACATAAAACACAATTTAATATGCATTCAAACACCAGTGCTAACACATAAAGGAAGTCTGTGTGCATTTGCCGATGGCTACCATCTACGATTCAATCTGCTTTCCTGCGTCTCATTTTGGCCTGCTTTGTTCTCACAAAGGCAGTCCTTAGGTTTTTAAACAGCAGCATTGTAAGTTAACTATCCAAAAACAGCCTTCAGTGAGCTGGGAAATGACAACTCTCTGTCCTGCGAAATTTGAGTGTGCATTTGCTACACTGAGCTATAGCTGTGAGAACGTTTGCATGTGCATTTGCTTCATTGAGCTGTAACTGTGTTTCTACTCAGGCTGAACTGCTATTCCCCTAAAAAAACAGCAGATGACTTCCTCTATGTCCTGTTTCCAGGGTACTGGATGTTGACTGTCCATAAGCGCATGTATGGGCAGACACTGGCTGGATTGGGCCAAGGCCCTTCCCTCTTCACTTTCATATAAAGAAATGAACTCATCAGAAGCCATTTAGCTTAGAGCCCTGTTGTTGAAGATTAATATTCCCAGATGAATATTGTACCTGATTTTCCAAATTAATTTTCCTTTCTTTGTCTTTTATAGCTGAAGCTACATAATATGAAATAGCATGCATGAAGTTAAGTATGAATAATGTTCCATTGATAGAAGTGTAACTATTATAAATTAATATATGTAACCACATTATTCATCTTTATATGTGTGTACAGTTATATATAAATATGTATTAAGTTCACAAACAAGTGTGTTATGTTTTCTATTGACAACTTGTAAGCAACACAGTGAAACTCTGTGTGTGTGTGTGTGTGTGTGTGTGTGTGTGTGTATGTGCTCTCGTGTGGGATGTATGTGGGAGGGGTCCTAAGAGGGTGATTGTGGGAGAGATCCTAATAGAGTATATGGGACATGCTTAACAGACTGTGTGTGTGGTATAGGTTCTAATAGATTATGTGTGTGTGGGGGGGTTTCTAACTGACTGTGGATGGGGGTAGTCCTAAGAGTTTTGGGTGGTTCCTAACAGGATGTGTATATGTATGCTAACAGAGTGTCTGTGGATGAGCATATCCTAATAGGGGACCCTAACATAGTGTGTGCGGGGGGGGGGGGCTCCTACAGGGTGTAGAAAGAGCTTATACTCTCATATTCCATAAACATCTCTACTTTTAAACTAACTGCCATGCCATAAAAACATCCTTGCAAAATACCAATGCGATAACTGTAACACACATTTTAAACAAATACAGAAGAGTGATAAAAACTACACGCCAGTTTTAGCATCTAGAATACCCTTATCCTCTTAAATTCTTTTCAAAAGTTTTGCTCGGTCCTCTAAAAGCTTCATCAGAGAATCTGAATGTGGCTAATGAGCTACTCAGGCCTGACATACAAGAACAGTCACACTAGTCCCCCGAATGAAGCCCCTGTGCTCATTTAAATGAGCAAGGGCCTGGTCCCCAGGTCCCTAAGAGAAGGGGCTGCTCATATCTCCTGCCTCAAAGCCACTGTTGAGCAGGAAAAAAGGAAAGATTTCAATGTTTTATCCAAGACGATCTTCAGAGCTTTTTAATGTCTATGAGAATCATGAAACGTATCATCCATCATCTCTTGTCATTGCTAAAATGAAATTAGGCATTGAGAATCAGAAGCTAGAAATAGAAGGCAATGAATTTCCAACCGCTATTTAGGAAGATCTAGAAACTAGATGTTCCCTTTGTCATATGTTCATTGTCATTCTTTTTGATAATGGCTCCCCTTCTCTGTGTGATGCAGGACTCTGTGTATCTGGTAGAAGAGGACCCTGTAATGGAACGTTTGAGGCAAGCCCCTGGGGGTCAGAAGCACATAAAAACTGACAGGAAGTGTCTACAGAAGGCAGGCAGCCTGCAATCCCCCCATCTCCCTCCTTCCTTTGCTACTTCCTGCCGATGAAGAAGGGAGCCACAGAAAACACTGATAACAAGACTTAGAAAGTTAAATTTCATCCAGCTTGGTGCTAAAAATAGAAATCTTTAAAGCCTGACCACGCTCTGGAGTCGACTGAAATTCTAAGAGCCTTGTTGGTGTTGTTTCTGATGGAGCCTGAGGGCAGGACCAGACAAGAGTCGCCTTCTTCCATTCAGGACACTTCTGGATCTCAAGGCCATGGTTGCAGTTTGTCGGCGTCCTTTGAAACATAGCTGAGCTTTGTGAGTCTGGAAGAGAATGAAGACTATGGAGACTGACTGCTGAAAAAAAGAAAGCCGTTCCTCTGATACCAGGACACAAAACAGATGTAAAGAAAGCTGGCTGCTAAAACACAAGGCAGACCAAGGCTAGTGTGTGCATCCCTATTCACAAGATATTTGCATATCTCATAGAGAACATGTAAGAGCAAAGGGACTCACAAGTTCATGCATTTACCATTATTTCGGAGCATCCACAATAAAACGGAGGGGCTGCAGGAAAGATCTTAAAATCCCACTCCCTGTAAGGCTCACACACTTAGGCAGCAGAGAGGCAAAAATAAAGAAAATATGTGAAGTAGATGTTAAACTAAAAAGTTAACAATGGGGATTGGAGAGATGGCTCACTGTGTGAAGTACTCCCTGAGCAAGCATAATGACCTGTGTTTAAGTCCCAAGCAACTGCTTAAAAGCCTAGTTTAGCAGAAACACTAGGTCTTGATGGGGTGGATGGCAGCAAGTGGCTCTCTGGAGTTTGCTGGCCAGCAAGTCTATTGGAAACAGTCCACTAGGTTCAGTGAGGACCCCCTATCTCAAAACAGTCTACAATTGGACAAAGAATGCTGGTAAATCTTATGCGCAGAACATAGGGAAGGACATATTTGCAAATGGAGTGAAGTAGAGTGAGAGAGACATCTTCCACAGACAAGGGAAGCAAAACCAGGCCCTACAGACAGTGGTGTTTTGTGTCAAAGAGATACTGAGGGAATAAACAAAGGGAGGATCCAAGACAGCCATCTAGATAGGCACCATAAGACTCAGGAACCCTAAAACATACCCAAGCCAGCATCCCTTAGTTTGCAGCCTAGGCCACTCTCAGCAACTATTACCTCCTCTTTCTCTGTAAAAGCTTCTGATTTTCCCAGATGGCATCTGTATACTTAAATCCTGTTTTGTTTACCTTAGTGACTGGTGAAAGTAGCATGTGAACGTACAATTGTTAATCTTAAGTTATTTGGAGGAAAAAAGTGTTAGCTACCTGGTAAAAATATGCAGCAAAAACTCTACTCACATTCTTCTAGAAAGATCAAAATAAGAGGAGTTGGAAATGCCTCAAGAGATTAAAAAAATGCACATCTTACATTCAGATGATTGAGAGGAAAAACTTAGAAACAGGGATAAGAGTGATCCATCTCTAAACAAGCTGCTCCTATAATATTCTGTTCTATTCTATTTGTCCTAAAATGCTCTATTTCATGCATTTTTTTAAAAGGTTAAGAGCATTTTGATTAAAATATATAATTGAATTTAAAACTCAGCCCATCATAAAATTATTTTATAATTACATTTTTATTCTAGGCAATGTTTTTTTACTTTTGTTTGTTTTATTATTTCTAAAGCAGTCATATTTAAGAATAACATGTCAAGTTACCAAAATAACCATGTACCTACATGCAAAAAATCCATACTCATGGTCTGCCTCTAGAGAAAGGCTCCTCTTAAATCAGCTCCTATATTTTACCAAATCAAAACCAAAATCTCACTGTTTGGTCTTGTATTCTCCAGGGCTATCACAGGGTTGAAACCTCAGAACACTCTGCCAGATCTGAGATGTGGCAGTAAAGGCCAAAAGCGAGGGCAGAGACCGGGGTGTGAAAGGTCAGGATGTCTGTGGAGTTTCCATGGGTGCATCTTCAGTAGTTCAGAAAGCAAAGGTTTCATCCTCCCCAACCGGGGAAGCCCTGACAATGCCCTCTGCTTCATTTCCATTGTCTTCTGCTGACAAGGCCCCAGTGCAGAAGTGGAATCCAACAACTGTAGAAGTGGCCTTCCCGACACTTCAGCAAAGGGAGGAGCCCTTTCCAACTTGGACCCCAGAAAGTAACAATGAATGCTTTGAAGTGGGGTAAGGGCACGAGCATGGCATGCAGCCCCCACTGTGGCAAGAGCAGAGAGAAAAGGCAAACATGGAATAGGATGAGCTTCTACCTCAGCAAATGATACAGTACTGTGGTACACCACTCACCATCTATGGCTTGGCTTGAAGTTCATGAGAATCTAACCCCAGGAGTGGTACTGCACCTTCCAGCTCTCCAGAGGTGGAGACAGGAAGATCAGACCTTCAGGGTTATAGTTACATTGTGTGTTTCTGGTCTGGGCTACATGAAGCCTTGTTTCATAAACAGACAGCTGTACAGAGATAGGTCACTTCTCTTCCAAAACTAGTAGGTTTTGATGGCTGAACTATATAATCACTAAATTTCTTAGAACATGAATAACGTGTCAACCTTAAGGTGGAAAGAGAACCAAAACAGTGATGAACTCACCCAGGAGGTGATCAGAGCAGCAATGGACCAGTGGCTTGGAGGCCATGTTGGCAGCCACTCACAATGCCTAAGGCTAGTAGAGCATGTTGGAGAGCTACTGACTAGTCTTGTAATTTCAAGAATGCTTTAAAGTCATTTCTAAGTCTTTCCCCATAGTTTCTTCAACTGAAGGAGTTAAGAGTTTAAATAACTTGCCCAAGGCCACAGAATTAACAAATGGGAGATTGGCCTAGAAGTCAGAGCACTAATTACTCTCTAGGGCTCCTTGGAACAAAACTGCTTTGGGAAGAAAGACTTCGATTGAGAAGCAGGCTCTTTAACATCTGGGCTTCCAATTCCTAAAATAATTGCATTTTATATTATGAGAAGACATCCCATATCATTTACCCAGTGTGTCCTATACAAGGGCTCTTTTAAAAATTTTCAAAATCTTTTTCCAACCTCCACACAACTGCAATTGGATTTTGGGCCCCATTGATTGTGGGGTTCATAAAGCATATGATTCAAGGCCTCTTCACAGTGATTCCAAGTTCATAATTTGGAAACTCCTGATTTAGTCCAATCGTTTCATTTTACAGAGGGGAATCCAAAACCCAGGGACATTGAATGAATCATCCAAGGACATAATGCATATTATTCAAAGAGTGGGGGACTAGACTATAGCACGCTGCCTTCCCTCCTCTCTTATATGGGAACAATTTAGTTTTTGTTCCCCTCTTGGCATATTGTGGTCTCCGTTATCATGAGATTTTAATTCTCTTTCGAGTGCTCTGTTGACTTGGCAACATGATTTTCCACACTGCCCCAGTTCATGCCAGCGGAGAATCCCAGGCTTACTCTGCTCCCTGCTACTGGCTGATGGATTGCCAGCAAACTGGGAGGAGACTGAAGTCATCAAAAACAAAGATGACGGCAGAAAAATACTTGGAAAAAACATATTTTATGTGCTTGTCTGTGCCAGCGTGTAAACGATGATTCAAGGGACTCCACTTTTCACTTTCTGGAAGAAATCTTTCTCAGACCTTGCTGGAGACAGAAAGAGAAACTAAATATCACAAATCTCAGAGATGGGGCCTGCGAGATGGCTCAGAGGGTAAAGGCGCTTGTAGCCAAGGCTGAGAACCAAGTTTGATTCCCAAACCCCATGTGTTAGAAGGAGAAAGCATAGTCCTTCAAGATGTTCCCAGACCTCCACACTCCACAATGCACTCTCTCTCTCTCATACATACACACACACACACACACACACACACACACACACACACACACACACGCACATGCTAAAGTACAGTTTTGTAATTTGTGATATGATTATCTCACTTTGGAGGAGTAAAGGGGACTGAAGTGGTCTCTAAGTCAGCGTGGAATTCTCTTACTTAATACTCTAACTTTTTGCAGATGAAAAATACAGCTAAATGAGCCTTTTGTTCTGAGGGTGACTTTGTTTAAGATGAACAATTACTTAAATCTAATTTCCCAAGCCAATTTCAATCTAATTCCTTTGGTTTAAGATGAACAATTATTTAAATCTAATTTTCATCCAATGTCGTTCTGATTTTCACTCCTTTTCTAGGCTTGCATGTCTAAGTAGGATAAAATGAAGGAAATGGGCTGGCCTGCTGTTGATTGTGTCCAAGAGAAACTAAATGAGCCTGAAAACACTCCCACCTAAACAAGTCTAAACCAGCCCTGATTTTGATAAGATCCTGACCCAAAGTATATCTGCATCCTTATAAATCTAATTGCCTTGAGTGTAAAGCATTTAAAAACCCTATCAACACCATGCTGGCTAGGGACAACACATCAGTTTTTCTTGTAAGCTTTATTTTCTATAATCCCCAGTTCCACAATTAAGACTTGAGAGCACTGGTTGCCTTCTGAGTTGGTGATTTAAATGAGAAAGGTGGCCATGAGATCATAGGGTGGAACTGTTTTGAAAGGATTAGAAGGTGTGGCCTTGCTGGAGTAGGTTTGTTACTTTAAAGTTTTAAAAGGTTTAAGGTTTCAAAAGATCCTCACCATTCACAGCACGGCTCATGTCCAGTCCCATGTCCACACCCTCTCCCACTGCCCCCTACCCCTTGCTGCTTGTGGATCATGGTGTGAGCTCTCAGGCTGTTCCAGTCAATGTGCCTGCTGCTTGCTGCCATGCTCTCTTTCCATAATATTCTTTGTTTGTTTGTTTTATTGCATTTTATTGAGACAGGGTTTCTTTGTGTAGCCTTGGCTGTCCTGGAGCTAGCTCTGTAAACCAGACTATCTTCAAAGTCACAATGACCTGCCTGCCTCTGTCTCCCAAGTACTGGATTGAAGGCATGTGCCACCACCACTAAGCCCATAAAAAACTCTAACCCTTTGAAACATAAGCCCAAAGAGAAACTTTCTTTCCCAGGTTGCCTTGGTCAACAGAAAAGTAACTAACGGTCTGAGGCATCTCATTTCCAGAATGCCTTGTCTGCTTTTGGCTGTGGCTTCTCCTGAAATCATCACTCACTGATACAACTTCCTTGTCTACAGGAAATGGGGAGAGAATAAAGAGCTTGGTGCATTTGTTGGTGGCTCTTGCTCCACACCACAGGAACTGCAGAATGGCTTTAATGTTACTCTGACATAGGAAGACTGAAGGGTAGAAAAGACATATTCCTGGAAACCTCTTCTTTCCCATCATCTACAGCTCTACTGGGTATGTTGCTCTGAGAAATCAATGGTTTTACTTGCTAAAAGTCGACCTTTGTCCCTGCTGTGGCCTCTCTGCTATGACACTTCAGTGAGCAGTCAGTAGCAGGGGTGAACTCACCATCGTCTGAGAGCATGCTTATGTGCCGGTTAGCATGGGTATACACAGATCTGCTGCAGACATATATGGCTTGATGTTACTATTGAGAAAATTTATCTTCACGTCTTCTATTTCATTGTACCAACTATTAGAGTGAATGTGGTAAGTTGGGGATTTATTCAGTATTTATCTACCTACCTGCCTAGCCAAACAACTGGTAATAAATAGTTCATGGATTCTGCGCACGTCAGTAAGGTACCTTGAATGATTTTTGTTGCAAGCTTTTTATAAGAATGGAAAAGAAAAACGTGTAGTTGGAATCCTTTTGGAGCCACCAACAAGCTCCCAAATTAAGACATGGGCACTTATTATTATTATGAATGCTCAACCCACTTAATTTATCCTGTTTATGTTCATCTATGTTTTGCTCCAGGTTCTGTTTTGTTTTATTTCAGTCTTCCCTTCATTCCGTGTGTCCTACCTTCCTGCTTCCTCAGCATGTCTGTCTGACTGGCCCCTGGCTTTCTTCTGTTGTCTCCTTTTCTTTCTCCCTTTTTTGAGCCTAAATTCTGCCTCCTACTTTCTCTCCCTGCCTGGAAGTTCTTCTTGTACCTCCTCTTTGTTATTGGCCATTCAGCTTTTTATTAGACCAACCAGTTGCCTTAGGCAGGCAAAGTAAAAAAGCAACACAACTTTATAAAATTAAACAAGTGCAACACATCTTTACATAGTTAAAGAAATGCAGCACATCTTTATGTAGTTTAAACACATACAAAATATTGCACAAATATTCCACACCAAAAAGATTTCTCAAATATTGTTACTCAAAACTACAAACAAATAACAATTTGCTTAAAATTCAAATGAGAATTAGTTCCAACCCAAAGGACAAATTTTGAGGGAGAAATCAGAGAGGATACATCCTGCTATGGTATAATTGCCTCTGTATTTGAACTTACATGGAGTATCCAGGGCACAAGATTGGACATGAGACATGGAAAATGTGCAATTTTTGTGATTAAAAACTATGGAAAGGTAGACAAAGCAGGTACAGACAATGTGGTAGTTATTGAAGACTGCCTAGCTGTATCAGGACAAGATAAGTGGTACCTAGAGAGTAAGGCCCAGTCATCAAAACATCAAAGGTAAAAGAATACAGATAGAACAAAACAAAAACATAACTTTAATTTATAGAAAGAATCCCAGAAGAGGAATATTGATTGACATGCCTATTCAGAGTCTCCATGCTCAAATATGACCCTAGGGAAATGTCTTCCAGGTTCAGCCATGCTTACTTAGTTTTTAGTGAGCAGCCAGTTCTTACTCAGAGTCAATTCAGCTCTAGTGAAAAGGAGTTTGTATTCATCTTGATTCTGCAGCAAACTTGACATTGTTCATGTTCGGCTGTTTTTGAAAATAGGCATAAACCAAGAGCTGTGGAATCTTGAGGACATAGGATACACTTTGAAGACATAGGTCCCAGGGATATGCCTTGAGAACACAGCCTGGCTTCATGTCAGGCTCTCTGTTCCCCATCTGTCAAGATGTGAAGAGTCATTCAGCAAGCTTCCACCACCACAGACAGAGCCATCACAGCCACCATTGTTAGGATTTTGCACATATTTTGGCATGATTCACATATACCCGTTTATCTGGAAGTAGGTTTCTATGGATGCACGTGGGAACGTGTGAACATGGGAACCTGGCAGAAGGCAGCAGCGTTTAGCAGGAGACTCAACGCTGTTTTTATGTAGAAAAGAGTTTTATTATCAGATCAATTTGGTTATCATTAACAGAGACGTTATGACCATAATAGCAAAGAAGGGAAGAAGAAAGAGAAAGGGGAAAGAAAAAGAAAGAAATGAGAGTGAGGTGGGGGAGCTCCCAAGAGAAGACAAAGGATAAAAGAGGAAGATGCATGTGGGAACTTTGCTTTAAATGGGGCTTGACATCAGAGCTCAGAGGGCATGGCTCAGTGGCCAGCTCTGAATTCTAACAATCATGTCCCTCTCACTATAAAGCATAGTTGATGTGGGAATGTGTTTACGTATGCTGTGAATCTCAATCTTTAAATAAAGGAGCTGTTTAGGCTGAAGATGGATGCCCCAACTTTATAAAGGAACTTTGGGTGACTGTCCAGGCAGATAAGTGTTATCTCTGTCCTTTCTAGATTTTAGAAGTCGCTGGCACTTCTGGTTTACTTGGGTAAATATATCCTTCTGTGGTCTTTGATGTAGTTAAAGATTAGATAGTTGTAGGTATAGTTTTTCTTAGTCATTTGAAAAGTATATTGCATATGAAACTTTAGATTCATAAAGAAAAGGTAGATGATAGAGTATTTTCTTTAATTTTACTAAATACAAATAGACTAGATATTGTAACTGTAATTCTTGCTTGATAGCTATTTTGTTATACTTAATTTTTCTATGTTAAAATTGAAACCTTCCTTTTTGATTAGACAGAAAGGGGGAAGTGATATGGGAATGCGTTTATGTATGCTGTGAATCTCAATCTTTAAATAAAGGAGCTGTTTTGGGCCGTGACAGGCACCATAGAAGAAGTAGGAGGAGGAATCAGAATAGGTAGGAAAGGAAGGGCGGAGTCAGAGGCAGATCCGAGCTGAAGCCACCCAAGGAGCAACATGAAGGAACACAGGTGAGCCACAGGCCAAGTGGCAGACAGATTAATAGAAATGGGTTAATTTAAGATGTAAGAGCTAGCTAGCAATGTGCCTGAGCCATAGGCCAAACAGCATAAAGTTAATTTAAGCATTTGAGTCATTTCTGGGGAGCCTGAGCAGAGGGCGCTAAGGGGTCTGGTGCGGCAGATCTGTGGGTCTCGGACCTCTGGCCGCCTGGGACCGAGAAACCCCACTACTACACATAGTCAGTCTAAAAAGATTCCTCTTAACAAGGGAAATCATTGAATTGATTATAGATAGCATCCAATAGCACATGTGCTAATTACTCACTTTTACAACATTTACATAACGTGTTTTGCATATTTTTTTCTTCTCTTTTTCTTATATTTTGTTTCTTTGGAGATCCAGTGTTTGTACTTCATCTCCTTGACTCATATATTTCCTGATTTCTAACTATGATTTCCTCAAAAATTCAGTAATTGAACATACATATTTAAGAAATCAGAAACCAAATAGCCTGTGACAACTTCATCCACCCACCAGCTGTGAATGGCATTCTTCTCACAGACCTATATGTCAATTTTTTAAAAAAATTTCTTTTGATAATAAAAGAAAACCCTGATTCCTCTCTTTACTTTCTTAAGTCTTGAGTTCTTGATAGGAAGTTGTCTGTTTAAAATCCTTTTATTTTTCTTTTAATTTGTTTAGATTTATTTACTCTGGTAGTTTATATGAGTGTTTGCCTGAATGTAATGTCATGACAAAACTTTTCCTATGGAAACACTACTCACTTGTCTGCTCACCCCAAAAAGGAAGCCCATTGCAGAACAAAGTTTGCATACCACCAACTTGGTTAACCATGAGTTTTATTAGGATTACTTACAGGAATATAGGTGAGGGGTAACTTTAATTAGTAATAATTAGAAATAATTCAAAGACAGCTGCATCACCAAAGCCTTTCACAGCAATGGTAACAGCTCACAAAAGCTGGGAACTTGGAGCACACTGTATAGTATGGAGGCAACTCAATAGATTGGAGAGTGTCTTTTCCAAGTGACTCAGCTGTTCTAAACTTTTTTAAGGCAGTTGAGCAGGTTTCTGCTTCCTGTAGAAAGTGTCTGGTCTCACGTCTTTGCAACTTCTCTTAGCTGAGTGACTCAACATCTTGGCTGACTCTAAGAGGGAAGATCCTGGTGAATCTAGTCAGATTCAGGGACTTCCTGAAGCTATTTAGAGTTGTTTGCCTTCCTGATTAAGGAACATTCCTGATAGATAGACTGTTTCAATCTTAGAGGAAACAAATGTATATCTGAGTACCATGAGTGGGGCCTAGTGAGGATGAGGGCCTGGAGTCACAGACAGTTGTGAGCCTTTTTGTGGGTGCTGGGAATTGAACCTGGACCCTCTGGAAGGACAGCCTGGGCTCTTAACCACTGAACCAACTCTCCAGGCTTTCCTTACACCTTCTTTAAAGGAGGGTGACTAACACCATCACCATAAAGTCTCAGGATTATACATTAGACGGTGTCCTGTGTATAAACTGATGACATGACTACTTCATAGTGTGGTTAAGGAGAAGGTTTTTATTGTAGATATGAGAGACACAACAGCCAGGGGCATCTGGAAGAGTCGAGAGCAGAGTGATCTTGAGTTAGGAGAAAACAGCAGAGAATAAAAACAGAAAACATAGTAAGTGAAACAGGCAGAGGCAGAACATGAAAAGAGAAAGGGGGAATAAGAATAGCAGGGTTATACGGAGACTGAGTAGCTTGTGGGAAAGGAAGCCTGTGAGCCTGAGGGAGTTTAGGGCTGGGTAGGTGGTAAGAAGGGCGAGGATGCTAGTGTGGAAATGTGTAACAACGAGATACTGAGGAAGCCTGGAGGTCAGTGTGAGATTTGATACACTAATAAGTACCACAGATAGCCATATGTCCCTGCTTCCACAGGTAAGAAAAATGACTCTTTTGGGTAGAGGGAAGATAGTTTCACAAGTTCCTGAGGATTGTGACCACCAAAAACCCTCCAACAATCTGGGTTGAGATCATTTTTGAATATTTGGATAGCCTTTTGGAATTTCCTTCAGACCCGACCCTCTACCCACTCCTGATTGTAACCTCAGCCCTTCACACCTTGTTCTCTTTAAGTCTTTGTTAATTTGACACTTGTCACCTCTGTCCTTTGTTTTCCTTTTGCTATTACCACTTGGGATACAAGCCAGGAATGATTATTCTTTAACAGTGTCTCCTCTTTTCACCTCTGCCCTAGGACTCTACCATGACTGTGGGACAGCATGCGTTTGGCCACTCTGTCCCTGATTCCAACAGCAGAGGCTATATCGGGGAGCTCTATGGAGAGATCAGCTGTTGTTATAACTTCTCCTGGTTCATATTTCTCCTCTCTCTTTAGTTTCTTCCTATATGCCTCTCGTTGCCTGAGCAGGGCTAACTCAGCTGGCCAAGGAGGACGGCTCCTCTCTGGCGGCTCTAGCAGTTGATAGCAAGGTCATCAAGTGGAACAGGCAAGGAAATGATAGCAAGAACTTGGCTGACCTGTGCCACTTTCGTGAGTCTTGTCATATACACACAAAAAAACTGCAAACAATATTTGACTACATTCATTTATATCCACTTATTGTTTGCATGTCATAAGTGTTAGCATATTTCTCAGGATTGAAGCCTGGGTCCTCGCAGTTCCTAGAAGCTAGGCTCGGCCACCCCTCTCCCACACACCAACTGAGCAGAAAACAGGAGTGGAAAGCAGAGAGGAGGGATTTGTTCAACACGGTCACCTTGAGAAGAGAAACACATAGAGTCTATCTTTGGGGCCCTGAGATGAGGTTTAGATTTAAACAGAGGGCGAGAGGCATACATAAGTTCCAAGCAAGTGTGATCTCTCATCATTGGCTCATCATCTCAGCTCCTGGTGCCTGGTCTGTGTTTTAAGATGTCAGCACCATGAAAAGTCCCTAGGAATCAAGCTTCCCTTCTGTCTTACACAAGGACATCAACCCTCTCTTTCCTGTCATAAGACTCTGCAGAAATTCCACTTTCTTGGAGATCACTGAGATAGTCTGATGGCCAGGGAGTGGCATAGATGACTCTCTCAGAATATCTTTGTACACGCCAGGATAGTGATCGTGATCCCTCAGATGTGCACTATCAACTCGACTGTATTTCCTAGCTCACCACCAACAATGCTCAAAGCATTTTATCGTAGGCTGTGACATAAAGACTGAGATGTCTGAACAGTAATGACAGAAGTAACTTTGAATTAATGATTTCAAGTTTCAGTTTAAACGTTGATTGCAGCGGGGACTGCCATGGGTGTCACGTGACTCGATGGTAGGGGAAAAAAGATGTCTTCTGAGTGTGGATGTAGAATTTTCCCACTTTAGCCATTAGGGGCATTGACTAGAGTAACACCAACATCAGAAGTAGCTAAACTTAGCTTATTATCGAGTGTGGTCACACTGGGTGCAGAGCCCACCATGGTAAGACCCTAAAGATACCATCTGCACTATTCTTGTGAAACTTGGTGGCCGTCTCAATGCTGTCTCTGAGGTTTGTTGCTGTGTGAAACAAACCCTCAGAGCCACCTTTAATTCCAGGCCCAGGAAGTCTAATGTCTTCATCAATTATCTCTATAAGCACCTGCACTCTTGTGCACATATCTACACTCATGCATGTGTGCGCGCACACACAAACATATACATAATTAAAACTGTCTGCCATATATCCTGTGCATTGCCTTTCCTGATAGTAGAAATTAGTGCAAATGAAATGGGCCCAAAGTCACTACAACTGCGCATGGTTTAGCTTCTTTGTCTTGATATAGTCATGTTATGAACAAATACATTTTATAAGACAAATTTACTTCATTATATTCCATATAATTTGACACTTCTCCCTTTTAAAATAAATAACATATAATTATTGACATTATAAATAAATGCTTTATTAAAACACTTATTTAACTGACAGGTTATTTGGCCCAACTAGCTATTGTCTTTAGGCGAAATCGTATTGGGTATTTTGTATGAAGAGCTTTAAGATTTATAATTCTCTTTCGTTCTAACTTCATCTTAAAATTAATCAGTAAGTCTTTCCATGCATTCGTCTCCCCAGAAATGAAGAATTCCCTCCCACTAAAGCTCACAGGAACTCATTACATGTCCAGTGAACGACAGTCAATCAATATTGTCCTTCAGGTGGTGATTAGGGAAATGGCGCGTCCCTCCTGGCCCCAGGGTTTGCGGTGTGAATGGGGAATATTTGGTTTGTTCTTTTCCTCTCACTCATGTTGACAATGACAGTACTGAAGCTGTGGTCTCGAGTTCTTACACAGCTTTTATGTGGCTTGAAAAACAAAAAACAATTCAAAATAAGTTCACTGGACACAACATTTGAAGGCAGGCTCACTGGGACTGGAGAGATGGTTCAGAGGTTCAGATGGCTGCTCTTCCAGAAGACCTGAGTTTGGCTTCCAGCACCCACATAAGGCACCTCACAACTACCTATAACTCTAGCTCCAAAGGATGCAATGCCCTTTACTGGCTTCCATTGGCAGCTGCAAAAGCATAATGTATACACAGAGACCCATAAATAAAAGTGAGTTTTTCTTGAAGTCTCACCAGACACACGATCTACATTTTTTTCTTCTTTACCATCCATTTTTTTTCCTTTCATTAGAACAGAAATCAAGAACAAGTAATTTTAAAATCCAATACCCAAATTTGTATCACTTTTTTTTAGCCCACAAGAATCCTGTAAATAATCTAGTCTAATTATCCAATTTCCTCTAGTCAGCCCTTTTATAGACTTAGGGACCCATGGAAATCATGTAAACAACCCCAGATCTTATTCGGGAGACGTGCAAACTCTAGTTTTTAGTTCCTGTTATTTTTGTAGAGTTTTTACTGCATTTACCAAAAAAGGAGAAGAGGAGTAAAGGGGGGGGCAGGAGAGGAGAGGGAAGGAAGGGGGGCTTCTGTGCTCCTTCCTTTATTTAGCAAACCATGTTAAAAGCTGTGAACATCTTTAGGACACAGAAACAGGTATGAATTCTCCAAAATTAGAGCTCTCAGCTTCCATCTACTAGCAAGAACTCTAAGCCAAATATATATATAATATTCTTTGTCCTACAGAAATAACATTGTTTTTATAGTGGGAAGAGACAGGCTAGGCTGGGAGTCCAGGTGAAGCACACCACAGCTTCGGAATGTTTTACGAGTTCTTTTCATGAAGTGAAACACTTTAAGAAATGGCAATCCAGCAGAGTTTACTTTCTCTTCTCTGGTGAAAAGGACATTTCTGTCTCTAAAAGCAGAGTGAGCTGTTTGCAACGCTGAGGAGTGTGAGTGCTTCAAAGGCGTCTAAGGTCTATCTACACAAGAATATCACAATGATTACTGAAGTGCTTTCCCGTGGACCAAAACTTTTCGCATCTCACAGATCTACACAGGAGGTGGGGCAGCTTTAAATCTATGGTTAAGTGTTCCGTTTAAATAAATAGGAACCAAAGTAGATGTATTTGTGGGGTTGATATTTGGAGAAAATGAGAGAATCAAAGATCCTAAAGCCATATGTTGTTAGAGAAAAATGTTGAAACCCAAAGATGCTAACACTGTCATCAATAGTATTTGCATGAGCAATAGTGTGTGTGTGGGGGGGTGGGGGGGTGTGGTAAAGAGGTTTGGATTTACTGTTCCACTAAAAAATTTATGATGCACTTTGTTCCTGTGATAAATAATGCATCAGATACTCGCTGTTCTATGTGAATAGTTAATGTAAAAGGTCATTATGGATTTGTAGAGGTTACTACCTGAACTCCACTGAGTATTTTCATTCAATTTATATAAGCAATCACATATGTCCTTTTCCTTTGATATGACAGCTCACAGTGTTCGCCACCATAGCTCCAGGTGATCCCATTAAATCCTTCAGCAAGATCTTGCAGTTTAAATTTTACTTTCGGACATTTACAGCTTGCCATCACCTATGAAGTTTGAGCATTTACAGCCTAGCTTACCCACCACCCATTCAACAGGACATCACAGTGATTCTCTTTAGCTCAGTATTGAATCGCTAACCTGATAACATACACAGGCAGATTACCCAGTGGTACAGTTGAACTAACTCTGAAGTTAGAAAATGGAACTGATATAAAATAAATCTTGAAGAAAGGTGAAGGAGGAGATAGGGAGGCAAGATCTCAGGTAGCTTCCCAGTGTGGAGGCAACGAAAGAAGGAAATTACTTCGTTTTGGATTAGGAGAAAACTAAGCCATGGCTGGAAATCTCTAATCAGGCAGATGATGTCACCTCATTGTGCAAAACCTCTAGCCAAGTATCACGACATTGTCACAGAGTATCAGGTAGATACCATGGCATTGTTGAAAAGCATTAGGCAGATGTTATATCCAGCCAGGTATCACAACATCGATGAAACACATCAGACAAATACAGTGGCATTGCTGTCAGGCCTCAGACAGATGTCATATCGCCACAACACTCCAGTCAGGTGCCACAACACGGCCGCAAAGCTCCAGATAGGTATCATGACATTGCTACAGAACATCAGAAAGATCTCACCACTTGCTACAAATTGTCAGTGGCTCAGCCTTGAGTTGGCATGTGGTCCTCAGCACTTTTGCAGAGCTTGCCCACACATAGGGGAGTGCTCATCTGCATAGCTTGAAAGCATGATAACATAGCCAAGCCTTAGGAATAAACCCACTATTAAAAGTGTTATCATAGCCTATAAAAAGTAGTTTGTTAGAGAAAATATTTTCATCATTGTAATAAAATAACATTTTGCAAGATAATGTTTTATTTTCTATTTTACTCATATTGGAAAGACACTGGTATTCTATACCATAAGAGCCAAAGCATAACTCTACCTTCAAATACCAAAATAAAATTTCATCCTCTTTTGAAAATACCAATGGTTTTAAATTGTGTATATTAATTTATACAGTTCTGTGAAAAAAAACTATATTGCAATTATGACTAATAAGCAGTAGTTGGCTTGTTTCGATAACATGATCAGAATTTTGTTTTTGTTAATGTTATTATTCTTGGCTTTTGATGCAGGATCTCACTGAGTGGCCCAGGCTTACCTTACTATGCAGCAAGGCTGATGTCGAAGTCACAGGGCTCTTTTTACTTTCCTCCCAGGGTGATGAAGTTATGGATACGTACCAGATACTTAACTAATAACTTACAGCTCAAGATACTTTGCAGATTGGCAGGATGTCTCAGTGAGCAAAGATGTCTACCTCCAAGGCTAATGACTTGAGTTTAAGTCCTGGGACACACCCAGTAGAACAGATGCCCACATGCTCCTCAAAGCATCTATACGCACACACTCAGACAATGAATAAAATGTAAGAATAATAAAAACACTTTGCCAGATGCACAGGAACAATATTTGTTTTATATATGCAGACCATATAAATTTATAACCAAAAGCATTGTTATTTTGTTATTGGTTACAACTGATTTAAGTCACAAAACTGAGCAATCATCACAACTGACAAACACTCAAATGTGCCCCTGTGTTCAGAAGATTGAAATCTTACTGTGAAGGACGACAGTGACTGTGGATGACAAGCCCACAAGCCATCTGGACAGCCATATTCTACTAGAATCACACAGTCTGCCTGGTGGTAGCTTCGAAGGATGCCCCTTTGCCACTCCAAACAGAAAGAGCCCACTTTTATACTGAAAGTTGGATTTTTAACTCATTAACTTGGAGGTCACAGCCTGTATTGGGCCATTTGTCCTCAGCAAGCTGATTAAAAGTGCCAAATTATAGTAGAAGGCAGGAAAGGGAGAATTTTTCAATGTGGCCATGGGAAAGAGGGACAAAAAGGTCCAGCAAACACGTCCCAGCTTGGGTCCTGAAGTGAGATCAAAGTTAAATAGAGGGCCAGGGATGCTCACATCTAACAGTCCAGGCTGCGGTGTGTCCATCTCTAACTCAGCCTTCTCTAGACTTGAGGCTCATCGCAAGTTGGACTGACCAGATGTTAGAGCTGTGAGATCTCTTTCTGTGAGGTCCCTTGTACCTGGGATCCTTTCCTTCTCCTTCCATGGGATTCCTGGGGAAATTCCCATTTCCTTGGCTTCCATTGTTTTCCCACAGGTGGGCACAAGACCTTCTTTAGAATATCTCCGTTTCTACAGGGCCTGTTATGAGGGCAGAGGACATTTCACCAGCCACGGAGACTCCTTGTTTGTTTTGCTTTTCTGTTCTCATGCTGATTTTAAATTAGTGTTACGCTTTCCTATTAAAGCCTTCATTCCACAGGAACATGTAACAGGAGGTTTCTGGCCCGACTAGCCCCACGGTCCAGTCTGGACCACCTGCAGGCACCTCCCTCCACCCCAAAAATGACTCAGACACTTATATTAATTTCATCCTGTTTGGCCTATGGCTTAGGCATATTGCTAGCTAGCTCTTTCTTCTTTATTCACCCATTTCCACTATTCTGTCCTGCCATGTGGCCCGTGGCTCACCTGCATTCATTTACATGTTGCTTCCTTGGGTGGCTGAATCAATCTTTCTGTCTGACTCTGCCCTCCTTCTCCTACAGTGCGTGCCATGGCCAAACCAGTCCTTTATTCACAGCATACAGAAAGACATTCCCACATTAGGAACATCATTATTTAAATTTTCACCAAACCAAGAATATTCCCATTACCTATCTCAGTAATGTTTCTGCTTTCCTTTAACTATAAACAAACTAAAATTTTCATGCAAATTTGAGTGCTCATAGAGTCAGCTGGATTTTTAATCAATTCTACTTATCATTGTTGTATATGAAGATCAATTAGGACTTCCTTATTTATCATAATTTGTAAGTTCAGGATTATTCCCTTCTTGAATTACATCTAAGAATCAGTCAGCTATTTAATGAAAATTGGTTGTCAAAAGGCAAATAATGAGTGTTTAACATAAGCAAGCTCAAAAGCCTCTAGTCTGAAAAATAGCCACAGGAATCTACAATTGCAGCTTGTTTGCACAGTATAGCATAAAATTAAAAATTGACAACAATTTCTCCAGTTACAAATTATGGTTATTTTTTTGTTCTAGTTCTTCTATGCATCTGATCATTTTTTCCTAACTTTATTTCTTCTCCCATGACCCAGATGTTATCAGAAACTCAAGGCTCATTGGGCAGTGGGAGAAGGGCCATCCCATGACCCAGATGTTAGCAGAAACTCAAGGCTCATTGGGCAGTGGGAGAAGGACCTGAGAAGGAAACACAGGGTAGAAGTAGAGATATTTAGGGGGATATAAGAGCAAACACAGGAGGAAGGGAAAAAAAACAAAAACCAGCAACATATAAACTCTATTAGCTCAATGAGCTCTATTAATACAGCCTTTCTGGGGACCAGACTCTAAAGGCAATACAGTTCAAGAATTTGTATTGCTTAACCTTTAACTTACAAACTGTCAATTTAAAAAATGCTAGGCCAAACATAGATTGCATCATTAAGCAAGAGTCAAGTTATTTTAATCTGCTTGTCAAAGAGAGCTAAACAAAGAAATGAGAGGGAAAAAAGTGAGTACCATCTATAGCTTATTTGGGGATAAACAGGAAAGCTCAAGCCCATCAAAGGTCATGACAAAGGAAATAAAGCAGGAACTTTGTGTGTATGTGTTATGAATGCAAAGTGGTACAGTAAACTCAGTGCACACCACAGTGAGAACCAGCGCTGGGATGCCATACTGGCACTAACCAGCCCAGCACCAAGCTTTACACGCCTTTTCATGAATTTATAAGCCTCTTCATGTTGTGAACTGCCCACCCACCACCCTCTAGCAGAGCCAGCTGAGTGGGGTCATGTTTTCCTTTGCTTTTCCATAGGGACAACAGAGGTATGCCAAAGAGATAAGGCAGCAGATATGTCTGTCAGGACTGGCTAAGGGGACTTAGATGAAGAAGTCTCTCAGTCACTCTCAACAATCTCACCCATTCTGCAGCATTACTGACACCTGGTTGTTCCTTCCTGGGGTTTATAGAGGCCCAGAGATTCCTGTGAGGCCAGTGTTTTATGGCAGCAATTAAATCCTTTTTAGTTATAACTGTAGAATGTGCCAGTTCGGTGGTAAAGTTCTGCTCCACACCTCTCTGTGAATAACTAATTGGGAGGCTGGATGGCTACCCCATGGTGGTCTTTCAACTTGACAGAGCACACTGGCTCTGTGAAGATGGTCCGACTCCTCCCTCCCCTGTTATAGGGCAGTTAGAGCTTCTACTTGGCATATTAAACACTCCATCCTGTCCGAGATTCCCCTTTCTGTATTTGTCTGCTGTGCATAGGGGTTTAATGACTACCACCAATTTTAAGAGCAGACAACTAAGCCAGTTATACTGAGGTTAGAGTTCTACAAAATTCGCTCTCTTCCATCTTTGGATGGGGAAGTAGAATCAGAAAACACCATTGTTGAAAAATCACAATAACTCCATTCAGTATCACAAATGCCATCCAATTTTTTAAAAAGAAAATGAAAATCATTATTTACTGTGGCCAAACAACCGGTTGTGATTCTTTCATTTCCCAACTTACCTCTGATGAACGGAGGAGACACTGGCTCTTCTGGAGTATGAGAATGAACAGGATGCTCTAATGCTGTGGTTGTCAACATGTGGGTCACCACTCATTTGAAAGATTGGATGGCCTTTTCACAGGGGTCTCATGTCTGATATCCTGCACATCAGAAACTTACATTATAATTCATAATTATAACAAAGTTACTGTTTTAAAGTAGCAACTAAATTGCTTTATAGTTGGGGGTCACCCCAACACAAGGAACTGTATTAAAAGGTTGCAGCATTAGGAAGTTTGAGGACCGCTGTTCTGATGAGACAAGTTATATTAAATGGATGACTGGAAAGGGCAAGAGTAGTCTGTAGAAGAAAATATTTTACTATCCTGTCCAAGACAGTCACCCACGAACAAATAGTTATCCTCTGTCTTACCAATTCATCTCTGTCTCAGTAGAAAGAAAAGACATTGTCCAATTCAAGAGTGCATGCCACTCTCCCGTTTCCAACGCAGATTCATGGGTACATGCTGTGACTCTCAATACCATGGCTTTTCTCCAAGAAATCAGCCATGCCATAGGTATCCTCTGTCCCAGTCACTCAAACATCAGCCTTTCAGACACACTGAATTTCTACATAGAAAAACTTGACAAAATATGGTAAATCAGATCACCCACAACAGAAGAGATCCAATGAAATGCTGAGAGCTGAGATATTGTTTTCTAGTCATGGCTTCCTTGTTTTATAAATACTGATCCCAGACAGAGGATTGCATCCATTCAGCCATAATACAGAATTCCAAAATTCTTTTCTGCTTTTCAAATTTCTCTTCGTTATCACATAGATTATAGAGGCTCAGTGAAGGCAACTCCTAAAGGCTCCATATGTTGGGATATCCCTGTCTCAGGGAAACCTGGCTAACACGCGATAGTGGCTGCATTACAGTCATTTCTCCTGATCACAAAATGGCATTCAGTTTATAATTTCCCTTTATTTCCACATCGTTGCTTGTTTTATATTGGCTTTTTAAGCATACTGCCTCTGTGGAAAGTGCTATAGCCAAATCTATCCAAGCACTTGAGTGTGGAGATATGGTAGTTTAACTTCAACAGTCAGAAAGAGTTAGCCAATATCTGTCTTAGAATTTTTGTTTAAACAGCATTAAATTTCAAATAAAGTATGCATGTTATTGGCAGAGATTCTCTTGGACATTTTATCTGGCTCGCGGTAAATATGGCCTTATTTTATTTAAAAAAGCAAAAACCAACCAGAGTATAAATAAATGTATTATATATAGTTAGAGACCAAAATTAAGCAGGAAATGTCTGAAACAATTTAGAATCTGTATTTCTTCAGCCAACCAGCATTTATTTAACATCTGTTAGGGGAATTGACATTCTAAGCTCCATGGACAAACAGCAAAGAAAGTCACAGTTTATGGTTTTAAAGAAACTATCATCCATGGAGGTATAATAATACACGTGTCAAACTTTAAAATCATTCAAAAATGGGCCCATAAAACAATGGACAAAATAATGTGTGCCAATGGAATCCATGTTGAAAGCCCCTTTGGGCAGGTTTGCCTTGACTACTTCACCCACTTTCAGGTTAATGCATTTGATTACTGACCATAGTTTAATGCTCCACACTGCCAGACAGACTGTCATGAACAAAGGTTCATAGAGCTATATGAAAACTACGTGGCTATCAGGGCGAAAGGAAAACTACATTTTCCTAAATATTGGTAGTTACATAGAAGCCAGCATTCCTCAGGAACTTGGGAGGCTAATTCCCCTCTATGTCCTGTATCACTGAGATAAGGGACAAATGGCTACCTGTGATGCCTATTAGCATACCAAAGTACATGCTGGCCTTCAGGCTCCCTCAGCATCACAAGAAGTACCTGTTACACATTTCATAGTCCCTGGTGGTATCCTGGCTCTTCTCAGTGATTCTTGCCCCGCCCACCCCAGCATCACACCCTCATACTAAACTTCCTCCAGCTCAGGAGCTTCCCTCCCCCAGCTTCTCATTCTCTTTGAAGAGATTTCTAGATAGATTAAAAATAAATAAATAAATAAATAAATAAATAAATAAATAAATAAATAAATAAATAAAAACTGCCAAGAGAGCAGAAATGGAAGGGTTAAAAAAACAGATAGATACATAAAATAGGCTACCCATAATGATCCACAAAGGTTAAATTGAGCTGAGAACAGGTGCAATATAGTACACAAGAAATTAAAGAAAATAAGTGTTCCTCAGTAAATGTAAAAAAAAAGAAAAGAAAAAGTAAGTGACAGAGATGATGTTTATCTAGCAGACAAAGCTAAATCCATGAGAATGCTACACACAGACCAAGAGAGATGTTAAAAATTAAAGCTTTTCTCTAGATGAAAAGAAAAACAACCTCACAAAATATCAAGCCCAATCAGCCCCAAGATGGCTGCCAGAGCGATTGGTCAGGCAAATAAACTGCTCAACTGCACCCAGAGGTGATCCAGTTCTCCCTAAGGATGATCTCTCTCTTTCAACAGATGCTGCCACTCCTACCAAAGAAGATGCTGAGATTCCTGAGCCTGCTCCTCCTGATGTCACCCCTAAAGACAGCGAGGATTCAACGCCCTCTTAACCCCCATCAGCCCTTTGATCATACCTGGAATATCTTCATGGAGAGGGGACACAATTTGGTCTACATCGAAAGTCACCCATCAAAGATAGTGACCAGATCTTTATCCTGACTTATGTGACTTTGTGCTGCCCTTAAAAAGGAATGTTGTTTCTATACAGACCATATAGGAATTATAAGAGATAGCATGGCCAAGGCTAGAAAAGGGCTAAGGGGAAAGAAAGGAGAAAGAGAAATTGTTTAAAACTTAGTTCTCCACTTCCCCCTGGCTGACCACCTTGCTCCTCTCAATCCTAGGACCTCTTTTAAAACTATTACTTTTGATTCCATTTGGCTCTTGATTGTTAACAAACTGACCAGCTTCATTAAACAGCATATTGACTCCCTGGCATCTAAACCTATTCAGGTCCACTAACATCGCCTTGAACTGGCAGACCAAGGCTCTAAAAAGCCTGGAAACAATGGGCTCCCTGCAGGGACTGTGTCGCAACCCAAACCAGCACACACCTTTCTCTTGCCCATCTCTTAGTTTTAATAAAGGGAGGACAATGTCAGGAACAAGTTCATTAGCCAAGAGTCAACTAAAGAATTCCCTTCTTCATCATTCTTCAGATAGGACAGCATTCTTTAGATTAAGACAGTCCTTGGAAAAGCCACAAGGGAACCCACTGACTATTGACTCATAATGGCCTAACACACTGACCTTGGCTCATAGTTTCATCCCCTCACTAACCCTCCCTTCTCCTTGCACCTGCAGCCCTGCAAAAGCATATATAAGCAACCTAAAAATAATGATTGACCACTCGAACAACTAGTTCTGTGGTCCTTCTTCGAGTCTCCTGTTCCTTTATCATTCCTTCCCTACAGGTGACAGGGACCCCGTTGAAGTCCCGTGGGTCGGGACATTCTTGTAACCCAGCTGTTTCAGCTGTGCTTTCTCTTATGCCTTTCCTTCTTTTGGCCACACTTTCTTCTTCTCTCTCGCTCTCCCACCCTTTTATGGCCAAGTTCAGTCTGCTGGTCATGTTCTCTCTACTTCTTTGCATTTACACTCTGGATCTTCCAGATGCCATTATCTGTTCTTTCCCTCATATCAACAATAAATATAATATAATATAATATGATATGATATGATATGATATAATGTAACGTAATGTAATGTAATATAATATAATGTAATGTAATATCAACCTTACTATGGAGAGGTCATGTTGTCAGTTTATACAATGAATAGTTTTTCAACTGTATCACTCCCTTGACTATCAAAACATAAGTGGGAAAGACTGTGTATGTGAAAGGCCTGGAGGATGAAGGCATTCTCTGATTCCAATTCTGATATGATCTACCAACAATAATTTATATCCGTGAACATTTTGATGGCATAGGTTGTAGGAGCCCCACAAAGATTCCAGCTTGTAGTTTGGTTCCATCTTGACTCAAGATCAGAGAGTCTGAGCTTTTTTTGCCTTGCAAAGCTGCATAATAAGATGTTTGGCCAAAGGCGTGGTCACCAGGTGCTTGACTCTCCAAAGCTGTATAATGGAATGGATGCTTTTCCATAAGGTGTGGCTACTAGATGTTTTGTGAATTAAGGATGTATTTATGCTTGTCTGTACTTTGTGCCTTGAACCATGGTGTCCTTGAGAGGGACAGGTCTTTTGTCTATCCTGCTTTGGGCATAAAAAGAATCTATGGGATATACTCAGTGTGTCTGTATTGATCTACAGCCCTCCTAACACCAAGTTTTCTGTCTCGTTTAATTCTCTCTGTCTCTACAATTTCTCAGTCCTCTTCTTATTACCACAGACCATTCGATAGTCAGGTAAGACCTACCAATAGGGAGGGTTAACTACTTACACATTAAATCATTTATCCTTTCTATAACTGAAGAGTTCTCTCTGTAGCCACAGATGAAGACACTGAGAAATGGTGAAGTGAACACCCCAACCAGAATCCCTATGCTAGGCTGTGCAAACAGAGTTCGTGAATAGCATTCAACAGGAAATGCTGGGGCAGGGGGTGAGGGGGAGATGTGCTCCTAGACTGTTCAAACACATACAAAGGGTAGAAAAGCCTATAGAAGTTGTTTTGTTTTGTTTTAAATTTTATTTTGTTTAAATTTGTGCTTATGTAGGTTTCTTCCTATGTATATGCCAATGCATACACACTTGCCCATGGAGGCCAGAAAGGGGCATCAGATCCTGGAGCTAGATTTATAGGTAGCTGTGAGCTGACCAATGTGGATGCTAGGAACCAAATACTGGTTCTCTGCAAGAACAGTCATGCTCTTGAAGTTTTAAAGAAATCAGTTATAGTGAAGATCAGGCATTATTCACCTTAACCTAGAGGCATGGTCTTTAGATCTTGATGACCCATGTACAGGGTGTGGTCAGGCCAGTTTAAAACCTGGGGCTCACTATCTTTTCTCCCTATTTGTGCCCAAGTTCTCTAAAGAAAGATTGCCTCTGCTGCTGCATGGAGTAGCTCAAATCTCCTAGAATTGCCCTAAGGTTTGATCTTTTATCAATGAGTGTTTCATATATATAAACTCCTTAATAAATATTAATCCTTTTATATAATCAGTTGCCAGTGAATAATTCCTACTTTACCTGGCATTTCATGTGTGTTACTCTGAGATAGGTTATAGATGTTTATAGTCAGTCCATTGGGACCTAACCACTGTCTCAGTTTTTACAAGACCACACAGTGATACTGTCTCCCACAAGCCAGGAGAAAACAATTCTATAAAAAACTATGTCCCTCTCCCAATAAGTTGTATCCTCTAATGGTTATAGATAATTATCATTCTGCTAGGGTAGTTATAAGTTATATTTGAATTGAGGATAGAACAATAACATAGACTCAAGAATCCCTTTTGAAGAAGAGAAAGGGGAATAAATAAATATAAACAGTGTATTATATCTACCTGTAAACTATTATTAGCCAAATGTAAGTCATAGACAATTTATACTAATACAGATTCTAGTATATTGATATAAATCTGAAATTATCTTATAAGTCTGTCCAAGGTAATTTGTATATTGATACAAAATTGAATCTGTAATTGCCATATTTTCACTTGCTTCTACCTCTGTTTAAAATATTTTACATATTAATGCATATTAAGCATATTGTCATCTCTACTATGCAATTTGTACCCTTGTTTAATTATACTAGTCATAATATGCCTATATAAATATATATCCTACCTCTGTTTAAGGTATTTTGTATACCTCTATTTAGATATTTTATATAATGATATATATTTAGAATCCTATTGTCATCTTGCCCTATACATTTACCTTTGTTTAATGTTTATGTGATTGTCACCCTTGAAGTCATTATTCAAAAGATATATACCTATTCATAGATTATCTATTTTTACAATATAAACTTCAGTCTTTAGGCTGATTAAGAATTGCAGATCATAGTTACTTAAGTTTGCCATGTACTAGTCATGTTGTTTAGGCTTCTCAGATATAAAGTAGAATATATCAGATAGACAATAGTCTTTAAACATTTCATAGATCTAGAGAATATGACATTTAATGTTTTGTTATTCAGGATTTGGCTATGAGAAACACAATAACTCCTGACAGCACTGTTCCTTTCCTGAGATGGTGTTGGGCATCAAGGACTCTCCTCAAAGTGTATGTCTTCCTTGACAGCTAGTAGACTGTCAGGCAAAGAACTGCCCTTGCTTTGACTGCTGACAGTATATACACTGTCCAATCCAGACTAGCAAGACAAAAGATAGAGACTGCTGAAACCTGTCAAGGCAAGATAAGACAGTTTCTCAAAATACCCTGCTTCTGAAGAGATCTGTCACATATCCTAGATAGAAGCTCCAACTTGGCAAAAAAGCTGTGGTGTGACTGTCCAGGCAACTGACAGTCACTGTCTTCTATTAAAATTTGGAACTTACTTGCTCATGCTCTTAGCTTATTCGGGTAATATATTTTCCTTCTCAGGTCTTTGTTGGGGTTAAAAAATAGATAGTTAAGGTTATGACTATCTTATGTCTTAGCTAAGAACATTAAGATATTAAATTCATATTGTTCAAGATGAACAGCTTTAAGGTAATCTCTGAATATTGCCACTTACCAATATTCTACACATTTAAGATATACTTTATGTTTGCTGCTTGTTAGTTGTAGTTTGACCTTGTTTATGTTATTTTTTTCTTTTCCCTCTCCTAGACATTACCTTATAATTATTTCTATTATATATGCTTTTATATTTAGGCTTGGAACTTTATTACTTAGACAAAATGGGAAGATGTAGTGAGGATCAAGCATTATTCACTTTAACCTAGAGATACGGTCCTTAGATCTTGATGATTCGTGTGTGAGGCATGGCCAGGCCAGTTTAAAACCCAGGGCACGCTGTCTCTCCTCCTTGTTTGTTTCCTACATTCTCAGAGGAAAGATGGCCTCCACCGCTGCACGGAGCAGCTCAACTCTCCCAAAACTGTCATAAGGTTCAATCTTATATCAGTGAATGTTTCATATAAGCTTCATAATGAATATTAATCCTCTTATATAATCAGTTGCCAGTGAATAATTCCTACTTTAATCAGTCTTCTGTATGCACCTTGCACACCTTAGCCTAACCCCCACCAGGCTGAACATGGACCTGTGATGGGCACGTGGCCTGTTCCAATTGTTCTGCTATACTTCCATTCAACAGCCATCTTGCATCTAACCGGAACCCCACCCTTCACGCGAATAACTTTCAGAATTGCAAAGAGAAGGGCAGCATTACATGCTGTGACACTGTGAAAGAATATTGACACAATGTATTACAGCACAGGCAGAACCTTGAGCATTGTGGACAGCATGGGTAGCTTGAATACCATGGGTTATGTGGGCAATGTGAGCCACGTGGGAAGCATAGGCAGCAATGGGAACATGGGCAGCATGAGCATCATGGGCCATGTGGTCAGCATGGGTACTGTGGGCAGAATGAGCCGTGTGGTCAGCAGAGGCAGCATGGACTGTAAAATGTCAGGCTCATTTGGGAGTGTGGAAGGACACATAACTCTAGACACTGCCATACGGAATTTCAGAGTTTATAGATGCCAGACGTAGTAATGAAACCTTGTAGTACCAACTCTTATGGCTGTCACAGAAGTATGGCTAGTTTCAGACCAGCCTGGCAACTTTGTGAGGTCATGCAACAAAATAGTAATTTTAAAAGGCAAGGAGATGGCACTCAGAGGTAACTGTTTTCCCAGTTTACATGAGGTTCTGAGTCTATCCATAATACTACAAAATTAAGTAAAGTAAAATATAATAAAATAATTGGAGAATTCCCTCTTCCCATTTTAAGAACACAAAGAGTGACAATTTTTAAGTGTCAACAATAAAAAATAGATTAATACAATAACATATTTAAACTAGTTTTGATATTAAATCAGTAAATGAATCTGGTCATGAAACATCAAAAATGTAAATTCTGTACTTTTGGACAGCCTGGGTGATTATACCCATAATTCTCTTATTCATGTAGCAAGGGCAGGCTGATATTAACAGGTCATAGATGGCCTAGCCTGCATAGAAAGTTCCAGGGAATCTAAAGGTAGATAGTAAGCTCCTGTCTCAAAAGAAATATAAGCTTGAGCACACGCACACACACACATACACACATACATATACACACACATGGGGGGAGGGGTGGGAGAAAATATTTAGATGTCACATTTTTTCCCCAAAGCATTTTGGGAATCACTTAAACAAAAGTTTTGAAGACTGTGGCTCAGCTGTCATATTGCCCTGGAAAGCCATTCTGGGACATGGGTGAGGGTTAGAGGAAGGTGACTGTGAATGTTACAGCAGGTACAATAGTTTGGCCCAGTGATTCTCAACTTATAGTTACCTTTCAAAAGTGCAAAGGGGTTTCTCAAAAATGTGTAAGTATGCCTCTCCCAGTTAATATTCTGAAAACAAGTCTAGTGTTGATTTAGTTTCTGCATTTCTAAATCATCTACTGGTCAAGACAGAGGGTCTCATGGTCCTAGTGGCAAAGGAGGTCATCTGGTGCTGAAGAAGAACAGAGAGGAGCATGCCTTCATGGTGAGTAATGAATTGAGTCACATGGTTCTGGTGGGCAGTGGAGGGCTTCATTATCTTCCTGAATCTCTACCTGTAATCATCAGAGATGCTTGAAAAATCATTAGTCAATACAAAGCTTGGTTTTCTCATGGTACATACATAGAACAAGTATCTGTATTCTAACAAACAAACCCTCTCCAGAAACTGTGAGAAGAGATATCTCATGAAAGCTTAGCTTGATCCATGAGAGAATGCACTTTTTTATTGTTCTGTTGGAAGAAATAGAGACAATGATAAGAACAGACACACAGTTTTTCAAATAGTGAGCTCTTTACCAGACATGTAGGTATGTTGACCTGGATGATTCAGCCTGGATTTTAGGATATTTGGATTATATGTATTTATCAACCTATGCATTTTAGAGTCAAGAAAGGGAGCTGAAGAAAGAAGAGAGAATAAATTAAAATTTAGTTTAATTACTAAAGATGTTGCCAAAGACCTTAGTATAGAAAGAGAGAAATTATCTACATACTCAGTTTGGGAGTTCCCTGGTAAATATATTGTTAAATTCACATAACCCAATGTCAACTCCCTTCTCTATACAAGGCACTTTTAAAGGAAATGACCTCCATAGGCTCATATGTTGACTGTTTCCCAGTTGGTGGTTCTGTACACCATGTACACATATTCACATAAACACCTAACACACACACACACACACACACACACACACACACACACACACACACCCTTAGTCTCATCAATTTTCAACAAACACTTATTGAGTAATTGATGTGTATGAGCAGCTCTTCCTGTAGGAATGTCTTTCTATGTGCTGCAATTAAAGGACTGTTTGGACCCATGACAGGCACCGTAGAAGTAGGTAGAGAAATATTGAAGCACAGGTAGGAGAAGGAGGGTGGAGTCAAAAGAGATATGATCCAGCCACTCATGATGCAAGATGTAATGAAATAGGTAAGCCACGGGCCACGTGGCAAGACAGAATAATGGATGGGTTGAATTAAGATGAAAGAGCTAGCTAACAATACACCTGAGTCATAGGCTGAGCAGCATGAAATTAATAAGCATCTGTGTCATTTTGGGGGGCCCTAAGTGGTGGCAGGTGGCTAAGCAGTCTGGGACTGCACTGTGGGTCTGGACCTCTAGCCAGATGGGGCCAGAAACCTCCTGTTACAAGCTCCTCTGATATCTGAACACAGCAATGAACAGAGAAAATGGAAGTCCTCTGTGAGGATGTTTACTATGGTAAAGAAGACAGACAATAAAGGATAGTATGTTAGTTGTGACAATATCAATTAAAAGTAAACAAGGACAATGGCAGATTTATAAAGTCCCAAGGCAACTTTAGTAAATGTATGAAATTATATCACATATATTTGTGTAATATATATTTGTATTTTGCCATATATATGTAATCAGAAGATTTCTGTCCCGTCTAGGCACCTTGGTCTAGACAAACCTCTCCCACCCTTGATCCTACAGCTGCTTATAAAATAATTTCTCATAATCTTCTATTAATTACAAACTGTTTGGCTTATAGTTCAGGCTCATTATCAACTAGTTTTTTCAACTTGACTTGATTATTCACATTAATCTACTGTATTGCTACATGGCTAGTGGCTAACTCATCTTGCTTCTTTGGGCAGCAGCTTGTAGGATCTCTCTGACTCTGCCCTTCTCCTTTATCTCCACTTGGATTTCCTGCTTGCCTCCAAGCTGCCTTGCCATAGGCCAAACAGCCTCTTTATTAACCAATGGTAATAAACACACTCACAGTATACAGAAAGACATCTCACATCATATATCATATATATATATATATATACATATATATATATATATATATATATATATATATCCTAAGAGACACTGATCAATAAAAGTAAATTTTACTTATCTTGCCTTTTCTGTATAAACTTCTATTGTAATGGGGTTTCTTGGTCCAGGGCTGCCAGAGGCCCAGACCCTGCCACGCCAGACCCCTTAGCCACCCACTGCTGCTGCTCAGGCCCTTAGAAATGACTCAGACGCTTATATTAACTTTATGCTGTTTGGCCTATGGCTCAGGCACATTGCTAGTTAGCTCTTACATCTTAAATCAACCCATTTCTATTAATCTGTCTGCCACGTGGCCCGTGGCTCACCTGTGTTCCTTTCATGTTGCTCCTTGGACGGCTTGCTCCATCTGCCCCTGACTCTGCCCTTCCTTTCCTACCTATTCTGATTCCTCTGCCTACTTTTTCTATGGTGCCTGTCAAGGGCCAAAACAGCTCTTATATTTAAAGATTGAGATTCACAGCATACAGAAAGGCATTTCCACATCAAACTTCATCTCAGGGAAAGCAAGCAGATGATAAGAAGAAATTATACTTTTTATTTATAAAAACCCATCTGGGAAATGATCAGAGTGCTCAAGGATGGCATATGACAGAATTGTTGATAGACTGTTTGAGCAGAAGGGTGTTGGATACATTCTCAAAAGCTACCAAGGTAAATCTGATGTCAAAGGAACAGAAATGCACATAATTGCTCACAGAGTAGTGTGGCCAGAAGAATTCTAGGTTGAGTACAGTCAAGTCTCTATTTATCAAAGGCATTTACAGATATTGTGGAGACAGAAACAACTACTCATTTGCTCTGTTAGGTGGACCCAGAGGCTGATCATATAGCATAGTATTTCTGGGGCAAATGAAAAACACATATTTCTGAGGCATTACATTTTTTTTTGAGTAGTTCATTTTTGTTAGATCTCTCCTTGTGTTTTGGAACTGTTAAAAAATAATAATGCCTATTTTCCAGTTTGACCATTCTTGACTGAACTTATCTGCATATTCTGTCTCTTCTAGGTTCCAACTTTGAAAATTGAGGTATTTTTTAAGTCGAATTTCACAATTTAAATATTAAAGTAGAACTCTAAATGTGTCTCTGAGAAGGCATTTTTTTGATGATCATGTCTTCTGACTTGTGAGGTGAAGACCAGAACTTCAGTAAAAGCTGGCCCTGCACCCTGTCACCACCTTTATGAAAGATGCTGGAGCTCTCCAGTCATGTGCAGAGGAGTGAGGAAGCAGCTTGAAAGGCAGCTATAGATTCAAGCCAGAGGCTGTTTCCCATACCCATCCTTTTCTCTTGTGGAATTCCTGAAAAAGTACCTAGTGCCTCCTCTTCAGTGATGGTTGAACCTAATAACTAATTCTTATTGAGTAGCGCATGGCTGAAGGGATGGATCACTTTTGTCTGACTTTGGTTTGGGTTGTGTGTGCTCTGGTATGTTCCTATTCTTTCAGTCCACATTGCTCCTGCACAAAGCAAAGTGGCATCATAGAGGTGGCTTCAAGGAAGACTCACATGGGTAGGCAGGCATGCATGGAGTATATGAGGTATACCAAACACAGTGGGACTTTGTTCAGCTGATCCTTACACAGTTTAACTGTCACAAGACATAACCCCAAGACAGCAGTCTTTGTGAGAGATGGACCATGCACCAGAACCGTGCTGTATAACAACCTGAGATTCTTGGCCATGGGCACATGGAAATGAGCCTGTTTAGCTTCAGCTTGGCCCTGTCTTGACTTATCTGAGGGGGTTTCACCCGTGGGCTTACCATGAAAACATTGGCCTGTTGGCATGGTTGTGGGGCATTTTCTTGATTGTTAAATGATACACAACAGCCTATTGTGGTTGGCACCATCTTGGGAAGGTGGACCTAAACTTTGTAAGAAAGACAGCTGAACAAGCCAGAGGAAGTAAGCCAGTAAACAGGAGTCTACCGAGGACTCTGTTCTTGCTGGAGTTCCTGCCTTGACCTCCCTAAATGATAGAGTGAAACACAAAAATATAAGTCAAATTGACTCTTTCCTCACCAAGTTGCCTTGGGTAATGGTGTTTATTTATTACGGTGACAGAAGCAAACTAGACAATAAACGAGGCGTGCTGCCCCAACTGTGCAGCCAAAGATGCTTATTACTTGTCATGGATAATAGATATGGTAAGGCAACCGTGAGCAATTAGAAGAACCCTGGGAGGAAACTGCCACATGTGAAGTTATATTTTCCCCTAGGCTCTTCACGTTGCTGGTCCTGCCCCTGCCCACTATCTACCTATGGGATTCAACTAAACTCTTATTTCATGCTTTACCTGTATCCCTGCTTCAGGCCTCTCTGCTCTGTCTCTGCTGATTTCTCACACCTTCTATTTGCTTTTTTTCAGCCTTTTAAGGATGCTCTAATGCTTAAAATATTGATAAGCCCACTTAGCTATTGAGAAAGCAGGGCACTCGTTAATATAATAACTTGGAAATTTCCTGTCCCTGGAGGGGCACAACACTTGGCATCAGGAAATAAATGGAGGCAAAGATTTCATACTCTGCCTGTGTGAAGCCAGGCACTTTCATTCTGGAAATGAGAGAGGTGTTCTATTCCTTGGGTATTCAAGGAGATGAGACACAGGTTAATAGTTTTGACTGTGAATGTTGCACAGTTTGAATCTGGCTGTAGCAAATGAGGATTGTCCAGGCTTTAAATTAAACTAAAATGTTAATTAGGGAGAAACGCAAAGCCATGTAATGCTTAGATTAGTACTATTGCATTTGGATCTTTATAGGCATGCTTGTCTTAAAGTGTTTCCCAGGCTATAAATTAAAATTAGTTTCTGGGGTCAAGGAAGTAGGTAGTCTGACTGTGTTATCACCTCTCCCCCCTTTCCTTAAATCCAATCCCCCAGCCATGCCAGCTCTTTAGCACACCACCTGCTGTGGCCCCCTTCCTGCCTCTATCTCCAGAGGCTAACGCAGATTTTCTCTTGCAATATTCTTTACAATGCATCCTGTTGTCTCAGCCCCCAACTACAGTGGACATTCCCCAAGAAGTCTCTTCAGTCAAGCCTTCCAGCAAAACAAGTAGGTCAGCTAAGGATCAGATCTTCACTCTCTCCTCTCTTACAAATCTAATTCCTCAGTCACATCCCTGCTTTGCAGCAGACCACCTCTTGGGGCCTATCCTTACACTTCGCCCCATTCCCAGGAGACAAAGTAGATCCTGATGGAAGACTCTGCTTTCCTTCCTCCTGTGGATCCCTCAGCTACCCATCCCCGTTTCTAAGTGTCCGCTCCCAATACCTAGAAACATATTTTACTCAGAACCCCAGTGACCACACCTATCAGAAACCCAGAAGAATTCCCTACTGGGCAGCACACAGCACCCACATCTCATTAAGAACCAGAGAGGGCCACAGAAACCAAGGAACAAAATACAACAAAGATAAGACCAGGCATTAGCATCTAGAATTACAATTTTTATCAGTAACATTCAGGATAATATGTCTCCACTAGGATCCAGAAACCCCAATACAGCAGGTCCTGAGAACCACAATATAGCTAAAGCACAAGACTAAGACCTTAGAGAGGCTTTATGAATTTGATAGACATCTGTAAACAGAAATTAATAATAAAATAATTAAAGAAATCCATGAAAACACAAACAGCGAAAGGAAGTAAATAAAACAGTTAAAGACCTGAACATAGAAATAGAGTCCATAAAGAAAACAAAGCTGAGGGAAATCTAGAAATGAAAAATTTAGAGACTCAAACCTGAACCTCAGAGGCAAGCTTTATGGACAGAATACAAGAGATAGAGGAGAGACTCTCAGGCATTGAATATACGATAAAAGAAATGGATACCTGGATCAAAAAAACGTTCAATCTAAAAAAAAAAAAAAAAAAGCTGGTACAAAACATTCAGGAAATGTGGGACACTATGAACAGACCAGACCTAAGAATAGTAGGAATAGAGGATGGAGAAGAAGCCCAGCTCAAAGACACAAAATGTATCTCCAACAGAACCGTAGAACCAAAGTTTCCTGAGGAGATGCCTATTGAGGTCCAGGGAACATATAGAACACCAAAGAGATTAGACCAGAAAAGAAAGTCTCTTATGCACATTAATATCAAAATGCTAAACATAGCAAGAAAAAAATTTAAAAGCTACAAGGAAAAAATAGCAAGTCACATGTAAATGCAGATTTATTAGAATGACACTCACTTTCTTAGCGCAGACTCCAAAACACAAAAAAATCTTGCGCAGATGTGCTATGGGCTCTAAAAAACTATAGATGATACCTACAATACCATATCCAACAAGGCTTTCCATCAAAATATATGGATAAAATAAGACACACCAGGATAAAATCACATTTAAGCAACATCTCTCTACAAAGGCATCCCTAGAGAAGGTGCCAGAAGGATAACTCCAATATAAATAGTTTAGCTACACACAAGAAATCACAAAAAATAATCCCAAATCAGAAAATCAAAAGAGGAGTAACACACACACACACACACACACACACACACACACACACACACAAACAAACATATGCACATGTACACACAGAAACACACACAAACACATATGCATGCATACACACACAAACATACGCACATGTACACACAAAAGCACAAACACATATGCATGCATACATATAGGGGATTGTGTTGTTTCATGGCAAATAATTGTCCCACCCACTGGTTTAATAAAAAGCACTGATTGGCCAAAGGCAGGCAGGAAGTGTGGGCAGGGCTACCAGACTAAGAAAACTCTTGAGAACAGGAAGCACAGAGCAGAATGCCAGAGAGAACACCAGAGAGAAGCCGGAGGAAACAGAGGACACCTATGCTGCTGTGAGAAAAGGTCAAGCCCCATGGCTGAACAGGATAAGAGTCATGGGTTAGATGAAAGGTAGAGAGTTAGCAAGTTATATGCCTGGACCTTAGGCCAATCAGCCAAAAACTATTGAAAGCATCTGTATGTCTCTGTGGGACAGCGGGTCTGCAGGTCTGCAGGCATCAACCTTGAGGCCAAAAGACCTGGACAGAAACCTCTTACTACACATACACACACAAACACACACACATGTACAAGTAGAAGCATACACAAATACATACACATGCACACACACACACACACACACACACACATGCACACACTCATTTAAGTGCACACACAGACACACATACACATTGAGGCACACACACACACACAGCCCACAACAACAAAAGAACAGAAATCACCAAACACTGCTTATGAATATCTCCCAACATCAGGTCCCAATTGCTAAATAAAAGACACAGACTAACATAATGGAGCTAACTGACATTATGAACCAAAAGGATCCTAACAATATTTATAGAACATTTCAGCCAAACACAAAAGAATATACCTTCTTCTCAAACCCTCATGAAACTATCTCCAAAACTGGACACTCACTTGAACACAAAGCAAATCTCAGCACATATAAGAAAACGATAAAACCCTCTGCACCCTGTCTAGCCACCATGGACTAAAGCTGGGTATCAACAACAACAGATACAATAGAAAGCTTATGAACTTACAGAAACTGAACAAATCACCACTGAACTTAAAGTGGGTCTAAAAAGAAATGAAGGAGTTTATAGAATTAAAAGAAAATGAATACACAGCATAGCCAAACTTTTGGAACACAATGAAGAGGCAAGGTCATAGGAGTAAGTGCGTACATGAAAATAAAGAAATGGAGAGATGTCACACTGGTAGCTAACAGCACACCTGAAAGCTATAGGGGAAGAAGAAGTCACACACAGAAAGGTAAAGTTGAGAAATAGTCAAGCTCAGTGTTGGTATGAATAAAATCGAAACAAAAATTACAATCAAGAAATAGAGTTGGTTCTCTAAGAAAATCAGTGAGGTTTACAAACCCTTATCCAAATTAACTAAAATATCTGGAGAAAGAACATTTAAATTAAGAAAATTAGAGATGAAAGGCAGAACAAGAGCAGACAGACAATTCAGAGAATCATAGGATGCACTGGAAAAACGTGTACTCCAACAAATTAGAAAATCTAAAAGAAATGGATAGTTATCTTAATATGTACCACTTAACAAAGTCAAATCAAGATTAGATGAGCAATTTAAATAAACCTGTAATTCCTTGTACAATAAAAGCAGCAATTGAAATCTATCACCTCTACCACCACCACCAACAAAAAGAAACCTGACAGAGAGAAAGTGGGGATAGCCTTGAACTCACTGGCACAGAGAAAGGCTTTCTGAACAGAACACTGATAACACAGGGCACTAAGACCAACGGCAAACAAGGCCTCGTATAATTAAAAAGCTCCACACAGCAAAGGACACCATCATCCTGACAAAGCTGCAGCCTACTGAATGGGGAAAAAATTACCAACTACTCACTCAAATGAGGGTTAATAACTAAAATATACAAGGAACTAAAAACATAATCAGATATCAAGAAAATAAATAATCAGATTTTAAAATGGGGTGAGGATCTAAAAAGAGAATTCTGAAAGGAAAAAAATCTGAGTGGCTGAAAAGCACTTTAAAAATATTTAATATCCTTAGCCATCAGGGAAATACAAATCAAAATTACTTTGAGATGTCATTTTATATTCATCAGAATGGCTAAAATCAATAAAATAGATGAAAACTCATACTATCAAGGATGTGGTGTAAAGGGAACACCCATCCATTGCTGGTGAGAGTGCAAACTTGTAACAGCCACTATGGAAATTAGTGTGGTAGTGTTTACTGTTATAATTGGCAATGGGACCTGGGAGAATGGAGCCAATAAATGAGGCAGACTAAAGTATCATGCAATATCCAACTTTATTCAGAGCATCAGACAATTTATACCCTGAGGATAAGAGGAGCCACCGGAGTAAAGTGTCTAGTCACTTGGACAAGCTGCACACAGCAAAAACATGTTTTTCTGTAGAGGCATGTAGACAAACGAAAGCCAGCTATAGAGAGTAATCTGAAGTAAACTAGACCTGAGAGGGCCATCAAAGCATATTCTAAGAACAATTCCATGTTTGAAGAAACTGAGGTCGCCAAACTTTGTCTTTGTTTCTTGAGTTTTCTCACAAGCACTCAGAACTCTCCTAACATGACTCCACTCTTGGAAGTGTTACAACACGGTGGTTGGTTACTCAAGAAGACAGGAAAAGATTTACCTCAAGATCCAGCTATACCACTCATCTCCATATACCCAAAAGATGCCTCACCCTACCACAGTGACACTTGCTCAGCCATATTCATTGCTGTTCTATTCAGAATAGCCAGACATTGGAAGCAACCTAGATGTCCCTAAGGATAAAGAAAACATGATACATTTACATAATGGAATCTTATCTCAGACCCAGAAAGACAAATGTGGTATACATTCACTTATATCTGATATTAACTGTTAAGTTAATAAAAACCAAGCTTACAAAAGAACCATAGAGTAAGGGACTGGGGGAGTATTAGCTTGTGAAGCCAGGCCCTCCTTGGTGCTCTGATGTGAAGCCCCATTTAAGGCAGGATTCCTGCTTCTGAATCCCTCTACCTTTGTCTTCTCTTGGGAGCTCTTCTGTTACCCCCTTTTTCTTTTTCTCTCTTTCTCTCTTCTGCCCATCTCCCTCCCTTCTTTCCTTTCTTCTACCTTTCTCTTTCTTCTTGCCTTCTCTGCTATTATAATCACAATCATAACCACACACATCTGACAATAAAGCTCTTTTCTACATAGAAACAGCTTAAGCATCTCCTGTTGTCTGTTGCTGCCTTCTGCTGCATTCCCACATGCATCCATAGAAATCCACCTCCAGATAACCAGGTAAATCTGAGTCATAGCAAATCCGCACAAAATCCTAACAGAGAGGAAGGACAGATAGATCTCCCTAGGGAAGGAAAATAGCATAGATAGTTATGGATGGTTGGGGGTGGGCGGGACTATAACCTTAACCTGATGAACAAGAGCTGGGAGAGGTTAGGAGAGGGTATTGGGGAAAGGCAGAGACAGCTGAAATTAAGGGCCATTTAATGGGTACTACGGGAAAGGATACAGTAGAAATGTTCCAACATATACACATACATGAAGGTGATTCAAATAATAAAATCGTCAAATAATGGGGGAGACAAAGTCCCAGCTGGTCATCTCTTGTCACCAAATGTAATTTCCAGTACCAGGATTGGGTCACATCTAACTGAGTTGTTGGCCAAAGGTTCCATGGGAACCTCCAAGCAACACAGGCTGTTGCCAAGACTGAAGGCTGCTCTCCACAAACTGACCCTGTGAAGATTTAATAAAATCTCCAAAAGTTTTGGTTATTCTCTCTAACATCTCCGACTTTCTTAGAGCTCTATTCCTGAGTCTCATTTATTTGTGCAACAATGAGACTCAGGGATAGATCTCTGAAAAAGTTGGAGATATTAGAGAGAATAAACACCACAGTCAGATCTTACCCAGCTGTCTTCTAGCTTCCTCAGCCTGGCTTCTCTTGGCTTCATCTCCCTTCTGTCTTTCTATGCCTGCCTTAAATACTCTCTTGGTAAATTAAGGCGTGGCCCCACCACTGCCTGCGTGGGAGTCTGGAACTCTTTCTGTAAACTAAGATGACCTCGAACTCAGTTGGGATTAAGGGCAAAGGTCACCACTCCCAGGATACTCCCTGTGCTGGGATTAAAGGTGTGAATCACCACTCTCTGATTCTCCTAGACTGACTGTGGTTAGATCTCTGAAACTTTTGGAGTTTTTATTAAATCCCCACAGGACCTCAAGGCCCCATGGCTGAAGACAACACCTACGTCAGTCACTGAACATGCAGATGTCAAGCTTTCACCCTTGTGTGATAGTGTCTTTGGTACAGGAATGAATTCTGCAGGCCACTAAAGGAGAAATATAAATACCAATGCAGCCACAAACCCTTTGATCTACAACTGTGTCCTGATTGTAAGACATGCTAATGAATAATGACACAAAGATTTGGGGGGTAACCAACCAGTTTCTGATTTAACTTAAGGCCCACTCCATGAGATGGAGCTCATATCCAACATTTCACGGATGATCAAGAACTTGATCTAGATAATATAAAGACCTAGGGTAACACCAAATACTACTGTTCTTAAAAGCAGTAACGTGACTCCTAATAACATTTTAATATCCTATAGGTTAGTGCTTTGATTGGCCATCATCAAAGAAGCTTCCTCCTGTAGCAGATGGGAACAAATACAGAGACCCGTGCCATGCATAAGCAGAGAATGAGAAACCTTGGAACACTCAGCCCTAAAAGGGATGTGTCCATCAAATCCCTCCCCTCTGAGCTCAGGAAATCCAGTATAAGAGGAGACATAAACAGGCAAGATGAATGAAGGGCAGCAAGGAAACAAGGCTGTCTGAGCACAGCAGAACTAAACAGGCATGTGACCTCGCAGAGGCTGAATCAGATTCTACAGGGCCTGCATGGATCTGCATCAGATGGGGTCTGAGGGCTGAAAAATGTGACTTATGGCCCCTACATAGCCCAGAAATAATCATCTCCAATTGATAACCACTTGTAAATGAAACTTTAGTTTTCTCTGAGGGAGTCTCATTAGGGAAACAAAGCACTCTTTTAAAGACAGGTTGCATACCCAGAAGTAGATGGCCAACAGAAAATGAACTCAATGACTTCTTTGTTGGTTCCTTGTCTCACAATGCTGTCAGAACTTTTCCTTTTTTTGAAAAATATTATCTTATATTTTACTTATACAAAGGGAAGGTAGGGCCAGAGGATGAACAGATGAAGGGGAACCTGCTCTGTAACTTAACAGACTATTACGTTCTTAGAAGCCTTGGGAGATTTTCTATCATTTGTCTCATTGTGACAAGGTGTCTGACAAAAAAGAAACTTCAGGAAGGGATTATTTGATACACCGTTTGAGAGTACAGTCCTTCGTGGCCTAGAAACCAGTGGGGGAGGGTGTGGGGCAGCTGGCCCCTGTATCCACAGGAATCAGAGGGCAATGGGCACTGATGCTCAGCAGGAGCCAACCCATTAGACGGTGTTGCCCCCACTCAAAGTAGGTCTTCCTCAGTTAGTGTAGTATAATAATCCCTCACTGACATGCCCAGAGCAGTGATTCTAGATTCTGTCAATTTGACAATATCAACCGTCACAGAGAAGGCACTACTGTGACTGTTCCCACACTGATGGAACAAAGCAGGGAAAATAAAGTGACCTTCCCATGGTGCTGAAGATATCAACCGGCTAGAGGACACTTCCCACAGGGCACTTCAGCATGCCTGTCAGGGCAGTGTTCCACTTGTAAAAGTCACCATCCAAAGCTCCTCAACCTGAGGCTCTTAGTCAGCCCTCGCCATGGGTCACATAGCCCATCTGTTGAAGAGTCTCCTACAAGCTTGCCCAGACTGACACATGTTCATCCTTGCTCACCAGTGGAAATGTGCACATCTACTTCTAAATGATTGGTTGCCAAGGAAATGACACTCAGTCATAAATCGTCTTATGACATGATTAAAAGCATCAGAAATCATAAACACCAAGAATAAGGAACAGATTTTAACAGCTTTACTTTTTCTATTAGCATGAAAGGAACACCCCAGCTACTTGAACAGTAGTAATCCATAGTTTGTCTTTGTTAGAGCCAGGTGAGAAGCTGTGGATGGTCTGAGCGTTAGTGTAATGTTTGGATTCCACTTCAAAGCTTTCTCCTTCTGATTCATTCCCAGAGTGATTTTGTGTCTGCAACAGCTTACTCCTGTTGAGCTGTGGGCAAAATGAAGTCTGGGTCCTTATTAATAAAGAAAAATACAAATAGCTTGGCTTTTCTTATCTGTGATCTATTAAATCCACCTGTAACTCTCTCTCTCTCTCTCTCTCTCTCTCTCTCTCTCTCTCTCTCTCTCTCTCTCTCTCTCTCTCTCTCTCTCTTTCTCTCTCTATCTATCTCTCTTTCTCTCTGTGTGTGTGTGTGTGTGTGTGTGTGTGTGTGTGTGTGTGTGTGTTCCTTTGAGTATTTATTTATAGTACTTACAGAGAGGGTAACATTGTTAGTAAAACTACAGCTCTATTTGTACCTACTGTGTGTGCCGAAGATTTATTTCCCTGAGTCTTCTGCTTCAAAGAACTCGGAGCAAATTTACAATGAATAAAAAGTTACCATGTTGCATTAGTCTCAGCTACAAACCATGACTAGAGTGGAGCAGCAGATGGAACTCTCTGGTGCTCTCCTGTTTGCTCAAAGACCTGGGTTGGGTCGGCTTGCTGCAAAATCAATAGATAAGTAAGTGGTAGAACTCCACACCAGCACACAGAAAACTTGCCCTTTGCTTCTAACTGAAGAGAGAGAAAACAAACCGCGGGCACAAGAGAGTGAGGGGGTGGAGGACTTGATTAAGTGAGTGCTGATGACCCCGCTACCCTCCTCCTCATCCCAGTGCAGCTCACCCAAATCTGTCAAAGTGAAGAGGAACACGTCCTACACAGTCAACGGGATCCTGCAATATTTCTTTGGAATCGTCATGAGTACTTACTATCTTGCTTTGATTGTAGAAACCCAGCCACCTCAGTCTGTGCTGGAACCCTGTTTCACGAGCCACAGATGGACAAATTAAAGTAAAGAGGTTCTTTTTTTAAATAAGTCACTTTAGAAACCTCTTAAGTGATCATTTCAGCACAGGGTGGTCTCAGTTGCTTACGCTCAAATTCACCCACAGACATCACAAGGTAGATACAGAGAGAGAGTTATCCAGCAGTCACCAGGCTCGGGTTACCTGTACGGAACAGGGACAGTTTCCTAAGTGTGACCCTCCACGCCATTCACTTTCTGTTCCTGTCAGTTTCTTACATGGCATAAACACTGATCACCACACACTGCACAATACATGGCAGCAAGCACAAGACTGTCAGACTGTCTCATCTACAAACTTCAGAATTTGCTTCTGAGTCAACTGACTACAGAATTTCTTTCTTCCTTTCTTTCTTAAAAAGAAGGTTTATATATTATAATAATTTTATATTCACAGAATTGATACAAAAGTCACACATAAGCTTCACCTATATCAATCAGTTTTTCTTTAAGTTAATAACCATGAAACCAAACAATATTAACAAAATACCAATATACAAACCACAATGAACAAAAAGAGATTTATAAATCTCTCTCTGTGTATGTGTGTGTGTGTGTGTGTGTGTGTGTGTGTGTGTGTGTGTGTGTGTGTATTTGTCTGTTTGTGTGTGTGTGTGTGTTCAGTGAGTGCTGAAATCATCACATCTGTGTCAGAGGGAACTGATTCTCTGTTCTCATCTTGTGGTTACTGGGGATTAAACTCAGGTCATCAGCATCAGTAACAATTGCTTTACCCACTGAACCATTGGCCCGAACTCCAGATTTTAATTGAGTTTCGTCTGCAGTTGTCCTGCGGTGACTATATTCCAAGGTCACTCCAGGATTCTACATTGCGTTTTCTACAATCTAGTAGACTGCTTTAGGCATTATTATTTTTATAACCTTGACATTTTTGAAAGGGAATTGGGACTCAAGGCATCTCCAATAAACATTTTAAAACAACAGGCAAAAAGAGTAACCTTATGTATTGTCTATGGCAGGATCTGGGAAAAGTCCATTGATAAAATGATGGAATTCATACTAATGACAAGTCAAGGTCCCTCCTCACCTGATACAGTGAAAAAGGCATCATAGGTATCTTCCGTAATCACAAGAAAATGTCCAACAGGCCTAAGGTTAGGGGCACTAAAATGTAATTGTCCACCTCTTTCCAGAATTTATGTCTTAATGATTTGATATGAGCAAGATGGTGCTGTTGTTACGATTTTCCAGGGGGGGCGGGGGGGGGGGGAGGGAAGGGGGGGCGGGGAATGATTGAGAGAGACTTACTGGTTTTGTCCCTAACTCTTTTTCTCATAAGCACCCTGGGTGGTTTTGGTTCTTGATTTGTTTTGTTTTTAACTATTTTGAATTGTGTGTATGCATCAGTCTAAGGTGTTGTACAAAATACTTAGATTTAAATAGTCTAACTTTAAAATCTATAGGAAAACCCAGGTTCTTACCTTCACTGCAGCTTAATTGATTGTTTTTGAGTTAGAGATGTAAAAACCTTATCTTATGTCATGTAATTATAAAATTTAATGAAATGGGGGAGGATTAGGGCTTACGCCAATGCCATTCACAGGACTGGAAAAGGAGTCAATAGTGCTGGCTGTCTCTAATACTGGCGTAATTAACTTCTGCTTTCTTGAAGTATATCAAATATTATGTGTGGACGTTATGCTCTTATGAACTCTTGAACTTGCTGAGTTAATAACCCCGGAATCCCCCTGAAATAAAGTCCTGCTCAGACTACACAGGACCACAGAACTACCTCACCCTGCCCCCATCCCTCCAGGGCACTGCTGATACATGGTGCTACTTGCCCTGAAATTAAAGTGTAATATTTTCTTAGGCCACATTATAGTCTTTTAGTTCCAATAGACCTGAGGGAGGAAAATAAAGCTGATGTTTTGTTTTATTCTACATTGCCATATCTATAAATACAGACAGGTAATATTAAGTTTTAAAATTCTCACGTTTGACTGTAAAGTTTATGGTTTAAAATCCTCACCACAGTGAAGTCGGTATTACACATATTAATCACTACTCAGACATGTGTGTAGATGGTTGCCAGAAATAAATCGTATATTCTGACCGTGGACTGTTCAATCAATGGGTCACTGTTTCTTCTCATTAGAGATGGTGAAGCTTGTGAAGAGACAACCCAAATGCCAAGAGACATAATCTGTTTCTCGTGTATGGAACAGGCTAGATGGAGTCAGCATTCATGGGGCTATTTGTAAACAGACTGGCCACTGCATTCAGGACTGTTGTCAGGGGTTCTTTCCTCTGTAGGACTCTTTCCTACCTGTAGGGGTTCTTTTCTCTGAGAGGGCCAGGGACTGAGCAGGTGGGCTGAACATCCCTAAGAACAACTGTCATTTATTCTTGGCCCTCGTCTCTGCCCTGGCTGGTTCTGAGACGCTGTCGTGATACCAACTTTTCTTCATTTCCCTTTTCCTTGAAGACTTTGAAGCAGTCATGCATCCTATTCCAGTATCCCTCCAGCCTCTAGATTTTATGCAATGGAAATTCACAGAGCAAATTAGGAAGGGAAAAGAGAGAATATCAGGAAGACTGGAAACTGTAAGAAAAATACAAATAAGTTAAAGAGAAATAGGATCCTCTTTGCCCAAAGAGAGGTTACACCATGCCATCTTGGACCACGTGGAGAGGGGGACACCTCATAATGAGGGCCACATACTGAGTGCATTGCAGAGCCACAAGGGTCTTTCCTGCTCTGGACAGTTGAGAGCAGAGGACACTAAGAACTGAGAACTGAGGGAGGAGGAGAGAACCCACCAAAGACATTCTCCTTCAAAGAGGTCTTAAGTGTGATTCTTACATTGGCAGAAATGTAGAAAAGCCCAAATAGCAAACTCTGCCATCCTTTGCAGCTGATTATAGGATAGAAGAAAGCTGATGGGTGGACTGTTTGTAGCTACCATGGACAGAATGATACGGGAGTGTGATCAAGGTCAGGAGAGGATGAAACACTGTTCAGACCCTGGGAAAGTTATGGTAGAAAAAGAAATATCCAGTTGCAGACCATGCCTTCTCTGTGTGAACAGCTACCCAAAACCTTCGGTCTGAGAGTCCTCACAAGTCTTTATTTCCCCCAAGGAAATCTTTGTCAATCAAAGGAGTACATTCTTGTTTTCCCAAGATACTTCATTTTTTCCTGTGAATGTTTTCAGTTTCCCAAAATACAACATTAAAATTAGATATAAAGTGTGTGCTGGGTCATCCGGTTTCTTAGACCAATACTGCAATGGAGAGCAAGGCAAAACACATCTGACCAACCAAATGCAAGCATTCCATGATTGCACAATCTATAAATTGACTTGTCTGAAAACAACAACCATCCTAATTACCAGGTGACAAAATGTAGCATTAATTCAGTAGAGAACTGGATTCCATGCAATAATATGTGGCAAGTTGCAAAAGTATTCATAACTAATTGAATGGAATCATGAAGTATAATAATAAACAAGTGAGGAAGGAAAATGCCTATTACAGATTTGAAAGCGGAGAAACTGTGGCTTTATTTTCTCTTCATGGCTCCTGTACCCTTTGCCCACAACCCACCCTTCTGTCTATGCCCCTTGCTTGGTTTCCTTTTCAAAGGTCATTCCACACCCACACCTACACCGCTTTTTATATAGGATCCACATAAAAGAGAGGTGTGTTTTGTTTTTTGCTATTGTTTCTAAGTTTGGGTCACCTTACTTAAATACTTTTCAAGTCCATCCATTTTCTTTCGAACCCTATTTTTTTTACAGCTGAAAAATATCCCATGTTGTATAATGTGCTATATTTTCACTCTCCATTCCTTTGTTCATGGGCATCCTTAGGTCTGTTTTTATGGCAGAAAAAAAATGCATGGAAACATAATTGGTAGCGAAATAGAAAACACTAGCCAAGGTTGCTCAGTTTCAGAATGCCTGTTCTGATTACTAAAGTTCATTGAGGTCTGTGGTGTTTGGAGTGGGATAGTGTTTGAGCTGCTATCTTAATCCAGCTGAAGTGATTTTATTTAATCAAAAAATATGACAAAATAATTAGAAAATTAAAACAGACAAGACCAGGTTTGAGAAATGGTTCAGCAGGTAAAGGCACTTGTCACAAAACTTGACAACCTGAATGCTGTCCCCAGGACCCACAGGGCTGAAAGGAAGAAATGACTCTCAAAGTCTGTCCCCGACCTCTGCAATAAGGAACAGCCAAGCATGACCCCCCCACACACAACATCTGCACACACTATAAATAGATAGATAGATAGATAGATAGATAGATAGATAGATAGATAGATAGATAGATATGAGTATAACACAAACTTACTTCTTGTTGTAACAAAAACCTACTTTTAATTGTTTTATTAACTCTTGGAAAATTTTACATGTTATATTTTGATTATATTCACACCCCTTTCCAACTCCCCCAAGATCTACCCCCATCCCTTACCAAACCAATTTATATATCCTCTTATTCATTTTTTCTAAATCCATAGAGTCTAATTTGTACATCCCAAATAGTCTTGGGTATGGAGCTATTCCTTGCGGTGTGGTTGACCTACCAGAGGCCACACCCATAAAGAAAACTGATGGCTCTTCCATCTGATAGCAGCTATCAATCTCCAACAGCTCCTTAGCTACGGGGTGGGACTTTGTGCCTACAAACTTGTCACCTTCATGCTGGGATTTTGTTTGAATGGAGCTTGTAAAGGTTCTGTGTATGCTGTCATAATTTCTGCTAGTTCACACGTGTAACTGCGCTGGTGTGTCTGGAAAACACTGGTTGAAATCACCCATCGCCTTTGCTTTTAGTGTTTTCCTGCCTCCTCTTTTACAATGAACCTTGAGCCTTGAGCCCTGAGATGAGGTATTATAAATGACCTGTTTAGGGATGAGCATACTGCAATCAATCTTTTATTCAATGCACACTGACTAGTTATGATTCTCTGTCTTAACTGTGATCTACTGCAAAAAAAGAAACTTCTTAATTGAGGGTTAGAAAACACACTGGTCTATGGGCCTCCCAACAAGTCCTAAGGAGTTGACTTAACATTGTGACCACTTAGAAGAGTAATAGCAGGTTCTTCTCTATGGCCTGTGAGCTACTACTCCTGAAGCCACAGCATACCTGAGGCACAGATCATGGAGAAATTAAGTTGATACGGACCTTGAAGCTTCTTTTCTGCTGACTATCTTTCATAGTACCATAAGATGCTCTCCAGGTGCCAGAGGAGAAAGGTAATTATTAATCTTAACCAGCTGTGAACCCATAATGCAAACTCCACAGAATGAGCCTGAAGAAGAGCTGTGCTTGGCTCTGACAATTCCCTTCATTCATCAGTGAATGTTTCTCTAGACATGGGGATGCAGATGCTTAGGGGTCTTCAGGAAAGGGTTCACCACTTTGGTCAGAGACTTCTCTCCTGTGGAGTAGTGAACCTCTCACATCAACTGATTCCCTATATCGGAGATGTCTACTTGGTTCTGTTCCCTGTAACACCGGAAACACAGAAGTCTCTGCCTACAGTAGACAGCTTGAGAAGACAGAAATGGTAACTCCAGTGATGAGTCAGCAGCGTAAAGACAGAGTCTGGCATGGCTTCTCACAGCTTCCGTTCTCACACATATCACAAAAACACCTCCAAATGAACATAGGAGGAATGCAGTCCTGGAGTACCCTTTCCTCATGTGGCCCCATTGAAGCCTCAGCTCAAGGGACAGTCAACAAGAAAGTTCAAACATGCCCTTGCTTCAGCCTGGGCTGAGGTAGGACACCGGGAGCCCTTGGTTTGGGAAATGCATCTTCTTCGTATTCTACCCACATGCAACCTTCTTGAAGCCCAGCCAGAGCCCCAAATAACCCCCTTTCCCAGGTCCAGCAATGGCCTTGGCAGGCTGTGGTACTCAGGTTGTTATAAACACAAACTAGTGATGACTTCCTGTGAGATCTGAGGTGGTGACTTCCTGTGAGACCTGAGTACAAAAGAGCTAAACTGTAACATCTCCCCAATTAAAATGCGGATTCTGTACCACCTTCCCAGGAGAACACGGAGATCGTTCATTCATTAAGCAAATGTTGACATCTTCTAAATATTTGTACAGTGAGTGTGGCACTAAGGAGTCTCTCCGTCACCATTTCCATGCGTTTTCCATGAAAAGATGTAAATCGCAAGCATTAAATATCAGTAGCTGTAAACTATGGTAGCAAAGCAGAGCTAATTGAGAAATCTGTTCACTTGGGATCCTTTTTATCTTCCACCACCTGACAAATCACGACTCTAGGAGGTTTTCGTTTTGTTTTTCTCTGTCTCTGTAAGTCCTGGCTCTGGTTGTCTGTATGACATTCAGGAAAAGGAAGTAGAATCACCTCCCCTCGACCCTTCAGTCACAGATTGGCCTCTGTAACCAGAAAGTTGAGGGTGGAGAAGGCAGAGGGACCTGCTCACCTGTGAAAAGCTCTTGATGCTCTGGCAGAGAGCTGAGTTCAAGTCCCAATACCCACATAAGGCACCTTGCAGCTGGCTGTGACTCCATCACCAGGGGGGGATATGACACTCTATTCTGTTTTCTGAAGGTGGCTGCAAGCATGTGCGTGCTCACCTACACACACACACACACACACACACACACACACAGAGAGAGAGAGAGAGAGAGAGAGAGAGAGAGAGAGAGAGAGAGAGAGAGAGAGAGAGTGGGGGGTAATAAATCTTTTTAAAGAGAGAAAATATGATCAGCAGCTTGACTTGACTCCATATGCTGCAAACTTTGACAGCCACACAAAAGACCATTTCCCCGACAAATGCTTCTGAGAGTCACTAAACTGTGTGTGATGGTTGCATCCCACAGGAATGGCAAATGTTATTATTCTTTGACCAATTGCCACAGGCTTTAATAAGCTCCCAAACAAAGGTCATTTGAATGAGAAGAACCTTAACCAGCATATGGCCAAAGCACGGGGCTCGGAAGGACAACACAGAGAAAAGGCATCTTCTCAGTTCCTATTAATCTTCCCTTTAGAATGCATCCACCATCTTTGAAAAGCTAACTTTTCAGTCCCTTGCTTTAAATCTCTGAACATTTTTGTCTTCTGTCTGGCACTTTTAATCCTCGCTTAAGGCTGAGCTGAATATTCTATTCTGGTATTTACAGAGCTTGTAAAATATAATTTTCAAACCTGGATTCCAACCAAACTTGTAATTGAACCATAAAACCTAAGCTTTCAGATCCATCAGATAAACCACATTTCTATGGCACTAAAGGCCTCCAGCCATGACTGAAGCTGTGGCTTGCCCCTTGATTATAAAGGAGAAATTGAGAAATTATATTTTAGTTATTTTCTGCTTACAATAAAGAAAAAGCCTAGAGAACACGAAGGGCATTTCAAAGACTGTTGAAGTGTCAGCAAAGCAAGGCTGGGATGCAGCTACCAGCAAGCTGGGACCAGGGCAGAGGTGCAGACCTGCAGGCAGACGTTGGTGAAGAATAGAAATAGACCCCACAGACATGCACCATTTCTGCTCTTAGTGTGTAACATGGGCACCCACAAAGTTCATGCCTGAAAGCCCAGATATAGAGTCACGAAAATAACAACAATAATAAATCTCATAATGCTGCAGCTTTGCCATTGTTATGTGGTCAGCATTCACAGTTATCCTGGGTGCAGCCTGGGGGGGGGGGGGGGCGGGACCCTGAAATCACGCTATTCACTGTGGTGCCTCTTGTGAGTAATCTCATGACAATGTGGGGTCGCTAAGCTGATATTTGACATCGGAGATGACCACAGAAATGACACCCTGGCAGGCTGGGCAGCCACTGCCAGAGCTCTGGCAGGGCACAAGGGACTGGTAAAGTCTATATCATCAGAACTGGCTTCCAGTCCACTTTAAGGATATATCTCAGCCAGAGGGGTCTCCTACAGGGGTTGGCTAGCACTCACCATCAGCAAAACTATTGGAAATGTCCATGGAGGAAACTAGTGTGGCACAAGAGAGGCCATGGAAGGTGGGATGCACTAGAAAACTGAGCCACACCAACAGGCATTCACTGTGATCAAGGGACAGAAGGAGGAATTAGCCATAACATCTGTACACATCAACTATGACACGATTCACAACACTGTAAAACCAGAAGCTTCTCCACTGGCCTTTGCTCATCCAAGCTGCTTATGGGAAGAGCAAGCGGCCCAACAGTTGGTGTCTTTGCCTCCTCGCATGACACTTCCTGAACCATGGTGATGACATAGCTACCCCTCTGAAATGGCGGTGGATAGTGAAGTGACACATGGGACTCTGGAATACACTCCCACATCAGCATCCATCCATTCAGGGGAAGGATGGCATTCACGTACCCAACACAAACATACATATAAATCTTTTAAATAGAATTACAATGATCTAACTGAAGTGCACGCTCCCCTTATAGGAGCCATCACCTTGATAACTGAAATGCGGGTGCAGGGGAGAAGTTTCTAGAATATGCACCTTGTAGATCAAGCAATTGCATCACCATCTATTGCTTATAAGCCAGTTTATCTCGGACTTTGTAGGTGTCTTAATAATGATATTGTCCGTTTGAAACAGAATTAGAGAAGGTGAAGAGGTGGTTCAGTGCTGTGCACACTGCTCTTGCAGAAGGTCTAAGTTTGGTTCCCAGCATCCACTTCGGGTGGTTCACAAATGCCCGTAACTCCCCTTCTAGATGATTTGACGCCCTCTAATGGCTTCTGCAGGTACTGCACATACCCAACAGAAACATACATACAAAAGTAAGTCTTTTAAATGGAATTACAAGATTTAATATATTAGCTATACATTTTATGATCCTGATTCAGTCTGATTCTTCCATCTGTCCACCAATTTTCATCATGCGTGTGTGAAGAGGGACTTGCTCTATCAGCTTCCGCCATCATTTAGTTTTGCCTGATCTCTCACCCTTTCCCAATCTGGTGAAGGCCCCTTTCTATGTGCAAAATTAACTTTTTTTTCTTAAACATAGAAACAATGCCCCCATCCCTTTGTTCCCTTCCCAAGTGTATATCTCCCCAGGGAGAAACACCTATGCTTTTACTCACGTGATGATCAGGCCTCAAGTTCAACACCACACTGTACAAGCTGCTCTCTCAAGGTTTCCAATACACTCCAGTTGTGGATCCTGGGGGGGGGGGGAGTAGAAGAGTCTGATAATTCTGCACTGAGGCTTTGCTCAGGAGTAATTGTGCTTTTTGTGAGCTCTCTTCATTTGCTCTAAAGGTACTACTTTTTCTGGGGTACCCAGCAGTGTCTGTGCTTCTACTTGGCTTCCCCACCTCTGCTGCTCTTGAGTTTTGCTGTCTCTGCCCATTTATCTCCATTCTTTTGTGCTGCCTAAGAGTACAAGATTTATTGTTATGCCTTCTATGCCCAGTTTTCCCCTATGACAGCCAATTGCTTATCTCTACCTTGAGTTCTGAGCTCTAAATCACACATTTGGAAGCTCATCTGACATCTTGCTAAGTAGGCAAGTCACATGAGCATTGCAAATCAGTTCAGATCTTTCCTCCAAGCATCCCTCCTATTTGTGAAGCATCAGAGAATGACTTTACTTACAACTCATCATCCAAACAAACACACCAGGACCCTTCCTTGGTCCCTTTGCCCCCACTCCATGCTCAGTTAATTATATGTATCTCACTGACAAAGATAAAGGCATTATTTAATCCATCTCTTCTCTCAATTGTCATGGTTCTTCTACGTTTACTCTTGCCAATGTGTGTGCATGTTTATGCGCATATGTTTATATGTGTGTGAGTGCATGTTCATGTGTATACACATGTGTGATCATATGTGTGGATAGACCAGAGGTCAACCTTAGGCATTGTTCCCCAGGAGCCATCCAGCTTGTTTTTTGAGATAAGTTCTCTTATGGATTTGATTTCACTGATTAGCTAGTTAGCCGGCCACCATCTCCAGGGATCTTCCTGTCTCTGTTTCCACAATGACGGGCTTACAAGTGCGTACAGCCATGCTGGCTTTTCATGGGGCACTGGGGGAGCAGTTCAGGTTCTTATTCTTACACAGCAAACACTTTACTGAAGTGGCTCCCTAGTGTGGATTACTTTTTGTTTGTTTAAGACAGGTTCTCACTATAGAGCTCCAGTTGGTCTGGGACTTGTTACAGAGACCAGGCTGTCCTCAACTCACAAATCAGCCTGCTTCTGTCTCCCCAGTGCTGAGATTAATGTCTCTTACCACCTTGTCCAGCTCATGACTACTACATTTTCATCTCAGGATCCACCATGACGCATCTGAACTGCTTCAACTACATTCTAAGGGTCTTTACCTATGTGACCACAGAGACTGGACCAAGTATTACAGGGCAGAGGGGCTGTGTTCTACACACAATCAGAGAGAAAGAAATGCCAGCATCTGAAACTTCTAATAGTGCCACAAACCCTAACTTGTCACACGATTGATCACTAGAACTTTTTACTGACATCAAGAGGTAGGTACAAACCCTGATTTGAATGTTTCCCGTTTTTACATCTAGAGTAGCTGAGATCTAATTGTGGTGTCATGAATGTAATTGGCCCCCATCAGCTCATGATGAGGAGATGTGACCTTGTTGGTGTAGGTGTGGTCTTGTGGAGGAAGTATGTCACTGTGGGGGTGGTCTTTGAGGTCTCATATATGCTCAAGCTATGCCGAGTGTTAAGGGCACACTTCCTGTTGCCTCTGAGTCAAGATGTAGGACTCTCAGCCATTTCTCCAGCACCTTGTCCCACCATAATGATAAAGGACTAAATCTCTGAAAAATGTAAACCACCCCTAATTAAGTGGGGTTTTTTCATTATAAAAATTGCAGTGGTCATGTTATCCCTTCACAGCAATAGAAAGCCTAAGACACTGATGATCTGAGTGATAATTAAAAGCTATGAGTCATTAGACACCATCAGGTACCAGGTCCAGTGAGGCACTCAATGATAGCCTCTAACCTTCTCTGCATCTTCTTAACTGTCATGAAAACAAGGCCTCAATCCTGTTTCATACTTGAATTCTTTCATGTCTCTTTAAACTAGTCTGTTTGCACATTATTTTCCTTGTCATGGACAAGAGTAAGTTTTCATAGTCTGAGATTTCAGGATCGATTGGCTCACAAGACCCAACTTGCCACCTCACAACCCCTGCTCCAGATCACTACTTTGTAAAATGTAGTGATTTCATCTCAGAAATCTTGCTTTAAAAGTTTGCTTCTGGGACAGATATGATGACACATGCCTTTAATCCCAGCACTCAGGAGGTAGAGGCAGACATATCTCTGTATTTTTGAAGCCAGCTTAGTCTACAAGGTAACATTGACCAAAAACACCAAAAACCAAAAACAAACAAACAAACAAAAAAAAAAAAACCCCACACGGACACACACAGAGAGAATGTTCATCAGCATGAACTTGCAAAGGCTGTAACAGTGTGCACAAGACCTACATAAGATCCAGCTGACTAAAATCCCAGCATGGGATGTCTCATGAAGTCTTACCCCTAGCTGAAGAGTTGTGGACAGTTGGTGGCTGTTGGTAGAGGAGAATCAGTGTTCTTCATGGATGTAGTCCCTGAGAGGCTGACTACCCATGCTCCAGTAGATGCTCCTACACCCATATGCACATAGGCAGTGCTGGTGGATCAGTGGGCTTAACAACATAAAAGTGTTAAGAGGGAAATGTGGTAATGTGGTGTGGTGTAATAGAGAATGTGGGTAGATTTGATTAAAATACGTAGTAAGTGTAGAGAAAGGGGGCTATCCAAAGGAATCCACCATGGCCCTGAAACCAGAGCCAGTGAAAGAAACAGCCTGAATCTGAGACCCAAGTCAGTGAAAGAAACATTTTATCCCTTAACCCAGAACCAAAGAAACATGCCTTGACTCTGAAACTAGTACCAAAGGAATACACTCAGTCCCAACAATCAGAGCCAGTAAAAGAAATATGCCCTGGCCTTAAAATTAGAATCCAGAAGCTAAAAAAGACCAATGAAAGAAACACAGTTTGGCCCTGAAATCAGAGCCCCTGACCAACAAAACTAATCCCTGAACAGGAATAACTAACCAATCCCTAAGTATCCCTGGAGAAACCCTGCCCTTAAGAGCTCCAATATAAACCCCTCTACCTATTCAGTTGTTGGCTGATCTTCCCACCCTGGTAGAGGTAACAACTCTCTGGACTCCTTCCTCCCAAATACATCTCTGTCTTGAAAGAGTCTTGGTTGAAGATCTTCATTCACTGGTGCAGAGAAGAACTTGCTGAGATGTCCCTTAGGGAACTGAACAGAAAAACCCTGCAAAAACATTTCCTTAGGGATACTGAGCAAGGGGTAGCAGAAAAAGTAACAACTTTTCAATGGATCTAGAGTAGATCTCTACATTTCTGCAAGGTTCCCCCTTTAGCACAGTGAAGCAAAAGAAGTAACATCTTGGGATGTCGCTCTGCTGGCCCCCCTTAGGGGCCAGAGCAAAGTTGAGCTATAGCTCCTCTGTAGGGACTCTCCCCAGGAAGGAGCAGGATTGCTATATCCTGTGGGGAGACCACCCCTCATCGCACCCCAGCTTCAGCTATAGTCTGACTTCCCAAATAGTCAGGATACATTTCCCTCCAGAGCTGAGCTGTCCCATTGCAGCTCCATCTGTCAGCACAGTTCTAACAGCTCTATAGGTATAGCCTGACGTATGGAACATTCAGGATACCTCTCACCCCCTCCCCAGAGAATTGTAACACTAGCTTACAGGAAGAACCTATGGGGTTGTTAAACAATAAAATTTGTGTGTTTCTGTTTCTTTTCCTGTTGCTGCACTGAGGTATTCTGACACAAACAATGGGGGGGGGGGGTGAGGATTGAGTTCACAGTCAATCAGGATGGAGAAGTCAATGCAGCAAGACCTAAGGCCAAATCCTCAGTTAGTAGACAGTCAAATTCAGATTCACAGTAGATAGCGATGCCTGATAGTTCTCAGATTCCCTTTCCTTCACGCAGTTTAGGACCAAATTTAGGATGCTTCTTCCCACTTCAGTGTACTCAGTAAAAAAAAAAAAAAAAAAAAAAAAAAAAAAAAAAAAAAAAAAAAAAAAAAAAAAAAACCTCATCTAGTCTAGGAGCCCATCTATGAGCAGCTTCCAGAAACTGTGAAGTTGGCCATTAGCAAGTCACTGACTTGGAATGTGGAACAGCAACAGGACTCAGCCAGTGTAGTGTAGGAGAAGATATTAGTCAACAAAAAGAAAGGGATCCACAAGTATTCATCTGGGCGTTCATGCCTCTGAACATGGTGATTTGCAGGATCTTTCTCCCCTAAATGTTTTTATGAGAATAGGTTCACAGGACAAGACTCATCACATGTCTTTATTCCACCCAGGAAGCACTGTCCTCTGCGTAGATGACACCAAGGATTCACAAATAAAATTCTTTGCCTAATAGCAAGCAGGACTAGAAAGTAATACTCAAAGGTCTGCCTTGAACATTCTGTGCAGCTGGCCCTTGCTGTATCACTTTCTTGAATCTTTGTTTGGAGTGGTGAAGCCCAGCAACCCACTAGAGTAACAGGTAGGCTAGACTGTATTTCAGGGTCTGTGCAAGGGCACATGTTGCCTCAGAAAGTGCAAATCAGGACTGGAGAGCTAGCTCAGGAGTTAGTACTTCCTGCTCTTCCACAAGACCTAAATTTAATTTCCAGAATTTACAACTGGTAGCTCATAATTGCCTATAATTCTAGCTCCAAGGTGACCTGAAATCCTCTTCTGGCCTGTGTGGGCACCTACGTATCTCCCTCTCACTTTCATACACACACACACACACACACACACACACACACACACACACACACACACACTTAATAATTAAAAATGAGAGCACAAATCAAACCCATAAGATCCTACAAAGATACATGAGCAAACAAAAATTGTAAAACAGATGTGTTAATGACAAGCACATGTGTATTTGTGTGTACACAGAGACATCCATAAGGCATGCACATGTGTATTTGTATGTACATAGAGACATCAATAAACTACCACAACTTATTTAAAACCATCTTGAAGGCTTATCCTCATGAGTTATAACAACACAATGAAATAAATGGCTGTGGCCCAAGTTAAAGAGTCACACTCAGAATTCTAAGGCCACTTTATACTTTCTCAAACACACGTTATTAGAAATCTAAATCCACAAAACAACCTCTCCTGAAAGTATCATTTGATAATTTTATGAAGAAATCCAAGTTTTAAAGGCTGCCAGACTCCAGGTCTGGTCCTCCATCTGTTCTGGCCCTCTCTGTTCAGCAAAAGACTCCAGAAGAAACATTGCCCTACAGTGATTTAAGGGCCATGTATTTGGGGTACCAGTTTTGACCAGGAGCCTGTGGTCACTGCCCCATTTCATCCTGATAACCACCAGGTAGGAGCTAGGTATTTGATTCTGTTTCACACAGACAATGGAATCCATAAAATACATGAGTGGGAAGTAATGGTCCCAAAGCCAGCCTGGGTCTGCACCGCCTGTGGTATTTGTATTTTGGATGTGATGGATGGAGAAGGCAGTAACTAAAGGTGAGCATCAGCCCCTGCCATCCTGAGCACAGGAGCTCTACTAAGGCAGAGTCATCATCCATGGGTCATTCAGACTCAATTCCATAGCGACAGAGGTAGAGACCTGACTCAACTAGAGGGTTTTCTGTCATCCTACCAGCCATCCCATAATCTCCTCTTTTATCCTCCAGTGCTTGCTCTTTCATACCACCTGCACAACAACCTTCTTTCCTGTTTCAGAGGAAGAAGAAAACAAAAACAAGAATTCCTTCCATCTCCTCCTTCCAGCCCAGTCTACAAATCCATGCGTAGTAGTCACTATCTCTTCTTCTGAAGTGTGTGGGTCCACACCTCTGCTCCCTCATCTGGGGCCACACTACTGCACTTCACGTCCTAGCTTGGTTCCTTGGGTGTTCACACAAGAGATTTCAAACATTGCTCTTTCTCAAAACAAAACAATGGAAGCCCCGTGTTCCTTTGAGCTGTTTCTGTACCACTCTGATATTTGGTGAGTGGATTTTATGCCTGTTTATTTACTGTCACTGGGTCTCTGGGATCCAGCTTCCATACTGCTCTTTCCTGATGACATTGGCTCCTCTGCTTCACCCTCCTGCCTCAGCTTCCATGGTTCTAGACACTCTAGAACATTCTCCCCACTCTGCGTCTGCTCTTCTTTACTATATTTGCATCACAAGCCTCCTCTTCTTCCAGGCAAGGTCGAGGAACACGGAAAAATAAAATCTTCCATGACAGGATTGGAAAAGTAGAAAGAACCACCCAGTGGTGAAACAGTGATAGCTCAACTGGTTTAGAGACCGGTCTGAGAGGCCTGCAGCCTCACCCGCTTCCTTACAGCAGAGGAGTTCCTCTATGGTGAGTGAGGCTGGAAGAGCAAAGTGGAGACTGGAGTGTTGTTAAAAAGAGGCCCTGCAGGCCAGGACTCCCAAGCCAGACTCCTGGGGCTGAAGGGAATCCCCTCTTACCAGTGAGGTTTCCTACAAGGAACCCTGAACTTCACTTCCTCCCTGGTAGCCTTGGTATATAGCACAAGCTACATTTCCGCTTTACTATTCCGGTAATCACCTGACGTCCCTGAAGTGACATCTCTCAGCTCAGAGATTTCCTTACAAACTGTGTCTACCCAGGGAGGTTCCCAGACCCATTCTTCCCATTAGTTACTCTTCATGCACTATTGTAGAAATGGCACTTATGGAAAAGACACTTGTAGGGGTCCTAGGAATGCCCTTTTGTTTTAAAACTAGGTTTTGTATGTAGTCCAAGGTGGCCAAAAATTCAAAATCTTTCTGCTCTTGTCTCTCAGGGGTTCAGATTACAGGTGTATACTAGCATGCAGCCCACACACGACTTTTTAAATGTAATGGGATTAGGCAGGAGTATCTTACACTTTATATCAAACATATGCTTGGACTCTGTGCCAGTTTTTATTATTATTATTATTTAGAAAGTGTTATAGCTTTTCCTCCCCTCAACACAAGGCCTCTTCACACAAGGTCACACTGACTTTGTTTTTTATTGTCTGCTATGCCTGAAATGTGAATAGCACTATTTTTTAGTTAATTGAGTTCCATGGTGTGGATCTGATAAACCTCTCTCTCCTCTATTCAGAGATAAATTAGATGAACAGATGTTTATCAAGAATGCAAAAAGGAATTCATGGGGCTGAATTTCAAGTCAAAGATATTTCAAGCATTTTTACAAATTACAACCCTGAGAGCTGAGTGTATGGTTATAGGTCACATCAAATTCATTTGGGTCATACTTTCTCTACCACAGTTTTCATAAACTAAACCCAGCACCCAGGCTGACCTGTTGGTGTTGCTCTACCCTTAAGATATTTGCTGACTTTTTTCCCCAGAAAAGGGGAAAAACCCTGGTCTTGGCCAGGGTTCAGGTCCATCTTTCTTTTCTCTGAACTTGTTATCCAATTTAGGGCTTAACGCTTAGCCTTTGCTGTAAATTCAGATTCCAAATGCTGTTTACCCAGGTGTCTTAGCTGGCTTTCATGTCTATTTTTTAAATAAAATGTTGCCAGCTGGACTCTAGAGGTAGCTCTGCCATGAAAGGTGCTTGATGCTATTGCAGAGGACCTGGATTTAATTCCCAGCACCCAGGTAGGGGAGCTCACAACCACCTATAACTTTAGCCCCAGAGGGAACCGAATGCCCTCTTCTGACCTCTGAAGACATCTGCACTTAGGCAGGACATACACAGATACACAAAAATGAAAATATTAAAAATAAAGTCCTGCCAACCAATGAATTATATAAATCATTATCACAGTGCCTTGAATAAAAAATGTTGCCCATGACCTTCAGGTATTTGAACCTTTGGTCTTCATTGGTGGCTGCCTGGGAGGCTTAGGCAGGGTAGCTTTCCTGGAGGAAGTATATCGCTGGGGGTGGGTTTTGAGATTTCAAAGTCTCCATCCACTCCCATTTGCTCTCCCTGCTTCCTGCTTGTTGCAGAGGCACACTCTCATCTTGCCGTCCTGCTTTCCCCGCTCAGATGGACTTGTACCCTCTGCAGCTGTGTGGTCAAAATAAACTGAGTCACCTTGGTCACCCCAAGAGAATAACCAATGCATTTATTATTTCTTCAGAAAAAGAAGCCGTTCTCTCTAAGACATTTATCTCATCTTTTATGCCCAGAAACCCTGAAATGTGAGCGAGGGAACAGCTGCTGTCCTTATTCCCTACGTGGCAGTAATAACCTCTCAAAAGGAAAATAAATGAGGCTTTTAATTAAGCTATTATGTAAAAAAGTGAATCACACTGTTACAAGGATTCTGCTGCTGCCTATATGAAAAGGTTGCAGGGAAGTAACTATGTGAGAAAAAAAAAAAAAAAAACCCTTAATAACTTGAAAAAGGCAACAAAAACAGTCAAATCCCCATGCTGCAGACAGAGAACACTGAGCATGCTAAATGCCTAGAAAATTTGAGCTAGATGTGTTCAGTTTGGGAATTCTGCACATCTTTATAAAACTCTGCCTTTATGCTGTAATGGTGTGTGATGTAGAAGTGTTCTCTCCGGGTTTCCCAAATCAATTCAGTACCTCTTTACGCATAACCATAACTATAAGTTAAAGCTGTGATACATCACTTGAAAAAAACAAAGAAAGAAGGAGACTATGTAGGCAGAACACTTGAGTACTGGTCTCTCAGGGACCTCATAACAAATGAGTGTCTACAGGAGCCCAGCGTGCAGGCTCCCCAGTAGGAACACCAGGGTTTAAATGAACTCTGTTTTCTCACACCTTCCTGCCACAAGCTTCAGCCATCCTGTGCTCCATCATGATGTTTTTATTTAATGAGACTCTTTACCCAGCTGCTTCCCCTGAAGTTCCCAAGGAACTTTAACAATCTCCCTGAAGTTTCACAGCCTCTTTTTACAGACTGAGTCTTACCCCCTGCTCCTTTGCTATCCTGACTCAGGGTAGCTTCTGTCAATTCAGCTCAGCATTGCACACATCACAGCCTAAGCTCCCAAGGTCAACAGAGGGCAAGCCACAGGCTGGGAGATGAAGTGCTTGGGTCCTTCAGCACAGTATAATGAAGGTCCCATGCTCCTGGAGTTCATGGCCCTGAGGGTGATAACACACACACACACACACACACACACACACACACACACACACACACACACACACACACACACACACACCACTGTAAATCAGGATGAGTGTTTCCTGGAAGAATTCAATGTTATGACATCCCGCCAACTAAGGGAACTGGTACTAGGCTCATCTGCAGCTTTTCTTTGATGTACTAAACTTTAAAAGAAGAAAGAAGGGGATAATGCAGAACTTTCTGGAACATATGAATGCCCAAGCCTGTGTGTACATTTTGGGGGGCACAGCTGTGAGAGTGGGGACTATGAGAGTGTGTTCAGACCTCAGAGGGGTCTGATAACACCTATCATCTTCCGAGTAACCATGCAAAGCCAACTGGCCAAAACTATTAAATGCAGACTTTCTTATTTTGTTTCATGGATTATGGCCATTCTGTGAGGGCCATTTTTCAAAAAAAAAAAAATCAGTTTCTGGTTATGGTATCGGCTTATGGGATAGCAATAGCCTCACAAAGTCTTTGTCTTTCTTGAACTTAAAGTATTAAGGTTTGTTTTTCTCTTGGGATAAAGTCTTTTACTTGATAAAAGAGACAAGAAGGTTAGGAGACATTCAATACTCAGCACTCTGCTGGATAATCAAATTATATCCCCTAGAATTACCATGGCAACAGCATTTTTTAAAGCAGAAATATTTCTAGAGCAAGGGACTTATTAACATAGCACCATGAGTGTTTAGTATCAGAATAAGATATTTAAAATGTTTTCTAAAAATTAAATTGAGCCAAATGTTTACTAAACCATGCGGTTCTCACATTAAACAACGTGGTTGTCTTTCTTCCTGTGTCTAAGCCTGGCATTGCCTTTTTGCAAATCTTAGGTTTATGTTAATAGCACACAGTGACATTTGTGCAAATGCAGCCACAGTGGCTCACATTTCTTTCTGGTCAGATCAACCTGATTCCTGCTGACTTTGCTGGTACTTTTCTATGGTTCTTCTATTTTACACTGAAAACGAGTTCCCAGAGCTTCAATATTCTAGAATAAAGTCATCAGTCTACTGAGCAACCAAATGTACCTCCAAAAAAAAAAAATATTGCTTGCCGTTTGGAGGCGTGGAAATATGGGCTGATCACTCAGCCTGTTCACGCATCAGCTTTTTAATGTTTGATGCGCAACTTAAATGACAAATGACACTGGAATCATGCAGAATTGTGAAAATTGAACCGGGCAGTGGTGGCCCTCTCACCTTTGATCCTAGTACCCGGGAGGCAGAGGCAGGCCTGTCTCTGCGTTTGGAGCCAGCCTGGTCTACAGTTCCAGGAACACTAGGACTCCACAGAGAAATCCTGTCTCAAAAACAAAACAAATAAACAAAAAGAACTGTGAAAATTGAAAAGAGTTATGTGGGAAAAGCACGTGGGAACTGCGTTCTCTTAGTCTTGTACAAGTGTTAGCCTTGTAAATGAGGTGATGATTTACAGATGGGAAAATGGATAATTATAGAGATGAGAGATTGGCTCACGACCGAAGTAACACAATGAGCCACACATCAAACTCCTGAAGGTCCGATGTCTGGTAATGGTCTCAGTTATTATCTTCAAGGGCAGAGCAGGGTAGGATGGGCTAGTCAACCAGTATCACCATAGTGACAGTTCTCCAAGTAAAGGGACAGGCCAGAAGCATTCGCTTGATAAAGTTAAAATGGAGCAAGTTTGGTTATCAGTTTATTTCTAACAAGTTTAATGGGTATTCAGGTGCAGAGAAACAAACTATAGAATGACTATTGTAGGGTCCACTAAGTGCCGGTGACTTGCAGACAGAAAGCAAGTAAATAATAATTATACTATAGAGATACCTAATGAGTGGCGGGGTGAGGAGAGTATGAGCATTCAGTGTCTGGGAGATCATTTCTCTCTTCTCCAGATGAAATGTAGCCTTCTGTAAATTAGTAGCAGTGAGTCATCACAATTACGGGAGAAACAGCATGTGCTGTGTGCCCTGCATAGGAAGCCATTATGCTTATCAAATCCTCCCCAGTGTGAGCAGATTACTTTTATTATCAGCCTGAAAGAAAGAAAAAATGTCAAGTGTATGAGCCTACTGTTTATTCCGCTGTTCTGTCTGTCACTCTGCTTCTCTAGCTCCATCTATGGAAGTGAAGCTGAAGGTAGTCCCTCACAGCCAAGCTCGATCTTCATCTTCTGACTCACGTTTGAGCCAATATTTATCAATGTGAGTAACGGCATCATGCTTTGCCACCTACGTCAGGACTTGGCCATGTTCTCCTACTGCAACATTGTCATGGGTGCAACTAAGCAGGCGTCCCCAGATGATAATAGCATTCTCTCGCCTGCACAGGACTGTACATGAGGTCACTGAGAAGTTCCCGTGTGGCAAGTACAGCATCAAGACATACCCTCAAGCGCCATTTCATTTTAGGTGGCTTGATTGTAAGTCAGTGCACATATCTGGCAGCTCAAGGATTGGATGTTATGGTGGTTTGGAAAAAAAAAAATGACCCTCATAGGGAGTGGCATTATAAGGAGGTGTGGCTTTACTGGAGGAAGTGTGGCCTTTGTGGAGGAAGTGTGTCACTGTGGGGTGGGCTTTGAGGTCTTCTTTGCTCAAGTTATGCCCAGCGTGGTCCCCAGTTCACCTCCTGCTGCCTGCAGATCAAGATATAGAACTCTCAGCTCCTTCTCCAGCACCTTGTCTGCCCCCATATCACCATGCTTCCCACCAACATGACCATAGACTAAACCTCTGACACTAAGCCATAGTACTAGATTGTTTTCCTTTGTAAGAGTTACTGTGGTCGTGGTATATCTCCACAGCAATCAAAACGCTGACTAAGACAGATATTACCACATAAACAAACCCGAATCTAGGCTGACATTTTTCCAGTGGCTGTGCTTCTGCCGCTTAGCGACATCGTCTGCTGTACGAAGCCCACTCTGAGTCCAGGTATTCTATAGGGCCGAACCAGGGTTCCAGTTTATGTGTGTATAGACACTTGAAAACACAAAACAGCTTAGCAAAATATAACAAGGAATATATTGTTAACCACATTTTTGGAGAGAAAAAAAAGAACGAGGAAGAAATCAAAGAAATTCCATGCATCAAAATTGGGTGAAAATTAACTCAGAGTCAGAGATAGGAAGTTACTGGGTCCAGACAGGAAGTTACTGGTTCCAGACAGGAAGTTACTGGGTCCAGACAGGAAGTTACTGGGTCCAGCTCACATGGAAAGGCAAATAATAGCAAAGGAGTAAAGGAAAAACAGAAAGGAAAGAAGGCTTGGTAGTGGGGCTCCTACACTTCAGAAAGCTGCAAAGCCATTTAAGTGGGCTTGAGCAGTCTCGAAGACATCCCCGACATCAACATCAGAAACCTGTTTCCTCACAGCCTGAGAGCTGAAGTCCAAGACCAGGATGCCAGCACATTTGGGCACTGAGTGTCCCTTCCTGGCTTGATGGCTGCTGAGTCACTGTGTCCCCACAGCTCTGCAGTGGCTGCTTTAATGGATATATAAATCCTAGTGTGCGGGTCCTGCCTCTGTAATTCATACATCTCCGTTGAATTACCTCATAATGTCTCCAAACACTTTCCGGTCATGTTCAGAGGGGCAGGGACAAAATAGGGGTATTTGGGTTTGAACCAATGAATGGCTGCAGAATCGGAGCGTCAGTCCACAGCAGAGGTTAGTAATGGAAGTTCCATTCAAGTATTTTGAGTTCTGTCAGAGAACAGGCTGTGCCTTAAGCAGGACTAGGGACAGCAAAGGTCTCTGAGTACCGGGACTGCAGCAATCTGCTCTCCTCTGGCCAAATCCACACTGTCCTAGTACAGGGCAAAGATGCTCACAACTCTTTGTGACTCTGCCAATGGAGAGGTCAGCCGGAGCTACACAGAGACCCTGATGTAAAAGAAGGACAGAGAATGAAGAAAAAAGGTTTTCTAATAAATAATAGAAAAGATTTCCTAAAGCTGTAAAGAGAAGCCTTTCAGAGCTCCCCAGATTTAAACAAGAACCTGTCATTATCCACTACACATCATTATAACATTTCAGAACATGAGAATAAAGAGATTGTCCCAAACAAGCTCTTCAGTAATGAGAAATCTGGATGATATAGGATGCAAATAAAGCCATAGCTAGTCTATCAGGAAAAATGAAATAAGACAGATGAGTGAGGCTTTGGAGGCCTGAAAGAGAACTGCCCTGAACCTCGCCTTCCGTCTCTCCCCAGCCTTCTGGATCTACTTGGTAAAAGGCAGGAGTTAGTATTTCAAAAGCAAGCGAGAGGCAGCAGAGGCCTGTACTTTTTGGAGTGGAAGCAGATCTCCAGAACACTGTCCAAGTCAAGGGGATGTGTCCCCCACCTGGTACCAGTGACATGAAGGGTAAACAGGAATAATGGGGAAGGAAGTTTCAGTTGGAGGAGGGTGGAAGGGAGGAACAAGGAGGCGGCGGAGAGTCGAGTGCCAACCTACTATTTTGTACACATCTCACACACACACACACACACACACACACACACACACACACACACACACACACACGTATGTATGTATGTATGTATGTATGTATACATATGAAAACATTTAAGTGGGGTTACTCTACACAGTAAGAAATGCTCCTCCGAGAATCCATAGGTTGCCAAATAATAAGTCCTGTGTGAGCTGTGGAATATCTCTTCTCAAGTTCTCAATTGGGGCTTTTCCAGAGACCCCTACCTCCCCAAAGCAACACAAGCTATCGACATCAGTCTTGAACTTGGTGGTAAGACCCTGTTGCTAAAGATACTACACACTTCAGTCACAGGCCATGAAAACATTAAGTTTTTACCAGAAAGCTTTCTCCCTGCTGGCTGGGTTTATGGTACAGGCAGGTGTTAGCCAGGTCGCTGGGGGATAAAATCACCATCAGCCCAACTGTGAACTCCATGAACTGCAGTAACAACCCATGGGTGCAGTAGCAGCATGAATGCTCTAATACCTCTCAAAATAGCATCCTCCGTTGGGTGTCCAACACAAGAGGTTCTGACCTTATTCACAGCCAGACCTAACAGTGACTATAAGCATAAGAAGATGCAAAAGTAATTATGAAATAGTCTCCTAAGAAGAACACCTTGAGAGGCTGTGAGCCCTTCAGCAGGGTTTTAACTGGGTACCAGTTTACTTTGTTGTGCTGAGAAAACCACACATTGATGCTGGACCTGGCCTCTTTACAATCGTGTCTAAGAGCCACGTTTCGAAGAGAAATTCAAACACCCAATGAACATGGTGAGATGGGAGGTAGGTGTGAAGGTAACTTCCAAACAGGGCAACAGAAATTCCACACAGGACTACGGTATGACAGTGTGTAGGGGGGAAGTCTTGTGTGAGCAGTCGGCATATGAAGCTGGCCATTTGCTGACAACACAGACCTCACAGTTAATTCGTGTCTGGTAATAAAGTTATTATACAGCTTCATGGTGAAAGACCCCCGGGGGTTTGGGACCCCCGAAACGGACCTTTCCTCGGAAGGAGACCCCATGACCCAAGGAGGACCGAGCCACAGATCAGCTGCAAACAGCACGAGGTTTATTGAATAACGCAGGACCTGCGGGCTACCAAGCCACTTGGGATGGCTGGCGCGCCCAGCCCTCTGTTTAGGGCCTTTTTATAGGGTTAGGAAGCAAAAGCGTTGCGTACAGAGGCAAAGGAGAAGTTACAAAGTTTCCATTGGCTGGTTTGAATGAAATCGCCCGTTGAGGGGTGAGGGGTGAGGGCCCCCCAGGTTGCCATCCGGCCTGACCAAGCAACCTGGTTATCACCCGCCCCCAGGCCTGCTGTTTGTTCTTTTGTTCTTTATCTTCTTTTTGGAATTCTTTCCCTGATCAGGCTGGGCCTGATCACATAGCTAAGTAACTGCTTCCCCTCCCTTCCCCCTCTGCCCAGCTGAATCCTTGGTTGGGGGCTGTTTCTTGACTACGGCTCTTAACCACATTCCTCCTGTTAATATGTCTTAGGCGAGTTTGCTTACTGTCTTTACAACGTGCTGTTGCTAACTCTACTTCTTGGGGAGGGGGCCTTACATTCCCCCATTTTCTTTTCTGAATATCTCTAATCTTAGAGATGACTCTTTATCTAGTCTCTGGTCTAAACCCTGCCGACCTCGGGACCAAAACCCCAGCACTTAGCAGTACTGTGATAGTGACAGGCTCTCTTCTGTGCAGGGCCCATTACCTGTCTGTCTACTTTTCTTGACAGCAAATTAACTCGATGGGAGGCCCTTACTACGCTTGTGAGGGCTTCTGCTCTCGGATCCCCTCGTGGGCACACAGGGGCAGATGGGCAGGGTCAATGGTGGGTATGTAATCCTGCCCCCAGCAGGCACAGGTCCAGATACAGGCTGGGCCACCAGGTCCACTGGAGATGGTGGGACAAGTGTCTTCAGTCCCAGATATCACCTGCCATGTCTGCTTAATTGATTGGTGAAGGCTCCTCTCTAGGGGACTGTCGATGCACACGGAGCTTGAGGGGATTACCAGTTCTTTTTACAGTCCATCAGTCAACAGGATCTAAGCAGCAACGCCATGTGGTCAGAAGGACTTGGTAGGGTCCCTTCTAGCAAGGTTCAAAAGTCTGATGCTGGTGTCACTGGACGTAGACGAGGTCTCCCACCTGGTAGCGATGTGGGGTCCCGTCTCTCCCTCAGGCTGGTAAAGGTCTGAGAGCTGCTTTCATAAAGAATGTTATACATTAGCCAGGGCCTGCAACCTAGCAGACAAGGGGGTTACACCAGAGATGGTTCCCAGATCCAAAAAGTATTAGTAGAAGGAGTATTGAGCTCAGAAAAAGCTCAGAAAAGGGTATAGGGCAGGAGCATCACCCAAACTCTGTGGCCAGTCTCCAGGGTTAATTTGCTTAAGGTTTCTACCTGTCCTGAACTTTGGGGTACAATAAAGTTTTTAATCAATCTCTAACATCTTGGCTAGTCCCCTAACTTCTTGGCTACTCCCCTAACTTACCTGGGCCGCGGACCCTATCTTTCACCAAAAAGTCCAAACCAAGGAAAAATTTGCAAGGTTTTATCAGTGTCTTTTACCAGGAGTGAAACACCATAGAAAGGCTGGAGCTGAGGCCGAGAGCAAGGTCCTCTTGATCTGGTCAAAAGTCTCTTGCTGTTCTTTCCCATCTATAGAGGGGGCATAGAGGGACCGCCATGGCTGCGAAACCCGGAATCCAGAGCCGTCTTGAAGGGTCAGGAATGTCACCTCAGGTCGGCATATCTGGGCCTTCTTAGCAGAGGCCTGATGTCCCAGTTTGGCCAGTTCAACGAGCAGTTTCTCAGTCCTTTCTCGGCACTGTTCCACGGTGGAGGCTGCAAGCAATAAATACTGTAACGGAGTTAGTTACCTTGATGCAGGGCCTCATCGAAGATGGTAGGAGAGTTCTTGAAGCCCTGAGGCAGCCTAGTCCAGGTGCGCTGTCCTGAGAATCCGTTCTTTGGGTCTGTCCACTCAAAGGCAAACAGGGGCTGGCTGGACTCATGGAGACGCAGACAGAAGAAGGCATCCTTTTAATCTAAGACAGTGTGAATGTCTACACCACCCGGCTGTTGACTTTTCTCAGGTCTCAGGCTTTTTAATGGGCAGCAATTCTTACTGACATGGTTTCAGGATTCTCTGCTCCAGCAGCCTCTGTGTGTGGGATTTGATCTCTTTTTTTTTTTTGGCTTCCTTGCTCAAATCTGACCCGCAGGGGTGTGGCTGAAGGTTTCACCACAGGAGGCCACTGGATCGCCAGCCCTGGTCTAGCCGTTTCTACTCATGCCTCCCCTCCGGGAAGGCCTGAATTGGTTACAGCAGGCTTGCTGACTAGAGGGTTAGTGAATTTTACCTTGGGCCCCTGGGGGTTAAAGGTGATCTTTGCCCCCAGTTTGGTAAGCAAGTCTCTCTGGGCACTCTGGAGTCACTAGGAAAGAGTGCTGCATTTTTTTTCTCTAAAGTCCATTGTTCTTTTAGTCGTCCACACCCAATGACTGCACCGCTGACATCCTGGGCTAATGATTTCTTGTTGGAGAGGGAACCTAACCATTCCCGTGTCCGTTTCAAAGTCACTTGGGGTCCCCTCCACATTAAAGGTTCAGGAGGGGATTTAGAAGGCTGGCTGTACTAGCCGCAGGCTTCTTTTTCTTGGGGCCATCTTTATTAGCTCGGTATTCCTCTGAGCTTCTGGCGCGGGCCCAAGTTCTACTGTCTCCCTTGCCTGTCAACTAAGGTAGCCAAGATTCTTCCTTATTCTTTCGTTTATCTATCGGTTTTTCTTTTCTCTCTCTCTCTCCCCATCCCTTTCAATCTCTGCTCTTTTTCTCTCTATACACATCTTGCTTCCGCTGCTCCCTCTACACTCCTCTCGCTTCCGCTGCTTTCCTCTCTCTCTCTCAAAACACTTTCTAGCCTCTCTAACTAAGTCTCAAGGCCATCTTCTGTAAGCCGCCCATTTTCTGAAACTTTCTTTGAATACCTATTGCTGACTGTTCTATAAAGGACTTTCTTAACGCCCCCCTCTGTTCTTCCGATTCTAGAGCAAACAGTATACATCTCTGATAGGCCTCTACTAGCCTCTCTAAAACCTCAGAGGGGGAATCATCAGACTTTTACATCTCTTTTTCTTACCTTGGCCAGATTAATTGGTGCATCAGAGCCTGGCGACAGAGTTAATAGGTGTCTCCTACCTTCCCAATGGGGATGTCTAGGTTAGGCAACTGCGTCGGGGTGGCGTCCGAGCTGGGGGCCAGTTTCCAAGCTGCTAATAAGATCCGATCTTTTTCCTCAGGGGTAAAGAGATTCTCCCAAGCAGGCTGATAAGGGAACATAGTTTAACAGGAGTGCCGGCAACGCCCTTAGGTGGCCCGGCTCTCTCCAGCTCCGGGCCTCACTCTCAGTGGCCCCAGGGGGTGCCTGTAAAGAGCGAGGGGGGGGAGCTCATCAGTGGGGCCACGTGCTGAGTGCCCGTCACTTCCCGGCCCCTGGGAACTGGGCCCTCCCCAAGCAGGGAGGCGAGTTCCCAGGGAGCAGGGCTCCACGTGCGGGCAGAATGAGCAGGAGAGGCCCCGGGGTTTAGGAAGGGGAACAAAGGGCTGGACCCAAGGTGGGGGGTCCGAAGCCAGAGCCCTCCAGGTGACGGTGTAGGGCACCTGATCGGGGTGTCCATGGGGTCCACGGCTGAAGACTTTGGCTTCTACCTGAGAAATAATATCAAGGTTAAAGGTGCCATCGCGTGGCCATTCGGGGGAACAGAAGGTGACTCATCATCATTTTTTTGACTTCTACTGACTGGTTGTTTGCCCAGTACTGAGACAAAATACTAGACTCAAACACAGGACGAACAAGGACTAGATTTAAACACAGAACAAAGGCGCTGCGCGGCTTCGGCCTAAAACCGAAAGCAAAACCTCAAACGGAGACCTGGGGGGCCCGGATTCCCCCTTCTCCTACCAAAACCACGTATCCTTCTGATACGGGCTGAGCTCCAAAGGGCTGCCACTCCAAAGCGAGCTCTATGTCCCGAAGGACCCAAATGTCCCGCCCGGCGGGACTACAAATGCCTCTAGAACGTCTTCTAGGGCTGCAAGGGAGAAGTTCTGAGCTCGTCAGCTCCTTCTGGCCCCCGCCAAATACAAATGGACCCGATCGAACCCCAAACCAAACGCGTGCGCAGATTCACAGAAAACAAGTTCAGACAACACCGCCACAGACAAGTTCATTCAGACACAGCCACAGACAAGTTCAGACACAGCCATAGACAACGAACAAAACGCTGGCCAGCTTACCTCCTGACAGTGAGTCGGTGGTCCCTGAGTGGGGGTCTCAAATCCCGGATGAGCCCCCAAATGAAAGACCCCCGGGGGTTTGGGACCCCCGAAACGGACCTTTCCTCGGAAGGAGACCCCATGACCCAAGGAGGACCGAGCCACAGATCAGCTGCAAACAGCACGAGGTTTATTGAATAACGCAGGACCTGCGGGCTACCAAGCCACTTGGGATGGCTGGCGCGCCCAGCCCTCTGTTTAGGGCCTTTTTATAGGGTTAGGAAGCAAAAGCGTTGCGTACAGAGGCAAAGGAGAAGTTACAAAGTTTCCATTGGCTGGTTTGAATGAAATCGCCCGTTGAGGGGTGAGGGGTGAGGGCCCCCCAGGTTGCCATCCGGCCTGACCAAGCAACCTGGTTATCACCCGCCCCCAGGCCTGCTGTTTGTTCTTTTGTTCTTTATCTTCTTTTTGGAATTCTTTCCCTGATCAGGCTGGGCCTGATCACATAGCTAAGTAACTGCTTCCCCTCCCTTCCCCCTCTGCCCAGCTGAATCCTTGGTTGGGGGCTGTTTCTTGACTACGGCTCTTAACCACATTCCTCCTGTTAATATGTCTTAGGCGAGTTTGCTTACTGTCTTTACAACGTGCTGTTGCTAACTCTACTTCTTGGGGAGGGGGCCTTACAATGGAAGTAGAAAGGCTGGGCAGCTGTTTGGGAGAGTGTGATCTATCATCCCACAGATCTTGGAGAATTGATGAACCAGATAAATGAAGGATAGAAAACTTTCAGAATTGATTAATCTGATAAATAAAAAGTAAATATACAGAATAAAGAGACCTTTTCAGAGTATGACATTGTGTAGAAAGTCTGGAGGAGGGAACTTCAATATACACTCACTAAGTCTGCCTGGTCTTTTCAGGGATTTGAACACTAATGTCATCGTGTTGAACTCTTCTCGATGCCTTGACTTGGGTCTAATCCTGTGAAGCAAAGTTGCCTAAAAGAACAGAACACACTGCTGTTTGTTGAATATGACACTGTCAAATTATAAGATAATTGTGTCATTATAAGCAACTTTTTAATAATATAAAATGAATATCACTTAAAAAACAAAAACTGGATAGTATTGAATTGTTAACTGCTTAGTCTAATGCTGCTGTTTTAATAGGTAGACACAGCAGTTTCAGAACTTAAAAAACACGTTTGTGATATTATGATATAATAGGAAATTATGGTTACTTGAGAATCTTTGAGATATTCTTTAAATGAGTTATTTATAATAATTGCATTATTATATATATTTTATTATATATGTTCTATTTGCATATTACATATATATTATTACATATGAGTTATTCTTTTTAAAAAGATTTTTAAATGTTTAGTTATATGTGTGTTTGTTTGTGTATATGTAGGTATGCACAAATGAGTGCAGGTACCCCAGAAGACCATAAAAGGGCATAGGATTCCTTGCAGTTGGGGTCACTGAAGTTACAGGCAGTGTGAACCACCTGGCGTGGGTATGGAGAGCCAATTGAGTGCTCTGGAGACTGGTACTCTCCTTAGTCACTGAGCATCCTCTCTGCCTGAATCATTTATCCTTATGCACGTGAAATTCAGGAACAACCTTGTAGTAGTTATACCTGAGCAGGAACATGGAAATAAAGACTTGGAAGAGTTTTAGATCTCTTTGCTGAGTTTTTTTGAATTACTGTGTGAGATATAAATTACTTATTTGGTTTAAAATATGCTTTTATCTGGGAACAAAGCCTGGATAATCTCTGAAGGGCTTAAAAACAATGTCCTATTTCTGTCCTACTTCTGAGACTGCCAACAGCTCTGTACTGCATATAGAACATAAAGGCTGTCCCACTGGTAAGGGTCTCCCAGAGACACCACAGCTTCTTTAAGCTGTCCTTAGACGCCCAAAGGTACCTCTGGTGTATAACATCCGAACAACTTCCTGCTACTAAAGCTCAAATCCTTTTGTCCTCACACTTTCTGTTAGGTAAACAACCGTGTTCAACAAACTCCACTGCATGTAATAAGATGGAGAAAATAATGGGAGAAAGCTATGTGTAGGCTATAGAGAGAGTATAACCAAGATCATGTGCATGCTCCCTGTCTACCAGACAGCTTCAGAACAGCAATTGAGACTAGAGGGTTCCATGTTCAAATTAGGACACACACCCAAATGTTCAATTCGTTCTTTTGTCTTTGTGGGAATCTTGGCCCAAGGCAGATGTTTCCTGACCTGACAGCTGATGTCTCCTGTGGAGGATTCCAGGGTTTACAGAGTTTACAGTCTCCCTGTATTAATTCCAAAAAGTTCCATCCTGTAATTCCCCCGACAAATCTAATAATTTGCCAGGCCTGTGAGAAACAGCTGCACATACTCCGGACAAAACAGAAAAACTTTGGCAATTTTACTGCACTTGACATAGTCTATGATGTGGAGGAAAGAAGAAACTCCTTGTGTTTATAAATCTTTCTGAAAAATCGGTAAAAGTTCTGCTGCCCCTTTCATTAATCAACTTGACATTAAGTGGGTCTTATTTACAAACTAATAACTTTTACCATAGTCATCTTCCCACTTTCCAGTAAGTTTCTTTGGAAGATGTAACCGCAGATGTTACAATGCCCATCCCCAGGGGTATCCAAAAACATCTGCCTGGCCTCACAAGGCAGTTGGATTAGGTTATTTGGGAAAATGGACACAATTTTATACTTACAGACTGAAAAATGTGAAGCTGGATTTCATCTGTACAGTTTCCAATGAGTGTCAGTATATTCTGAACCTGTTTCTAGTTCATAATAAAAACAAAAGTAATAAATTAAAAAGTAACAATAAAATAAAAACAATAAATTCCTTAACCCTCTGCATCCCAGCACTGCTCTGGAAACAAGGAAAGAAAGCAGGGGAGGAGGAATAAAGAGAGAGAGAGAGAAAGGGGGGATCCAAAGCAGGAAGAAAATGCTTGTGCTCAAGGATGACCGTGGGCTGCTGAAACAAGAGTAAAGCAGATTCATAGCCAGATGACGGGGTCATCTGTTAGGTCCTGACGCTAACATCTCCTGAGTTAATGCAGTTAGTGGTCCTCCCATCTTACAAAGCTTGGCATCTAGTGATGCACATGGGTGGGAAGCTCAGGGTCTTCCATTGGGTTGTCTGTAGTCTGACAGAATCTTGCACTCTTCCATCTCATGTTCAGTCCCTCCCCATAGCCCAGCATAGTTGAACATCTCAGAAGACAGCTCCGGGAAGCACTGTGCTCTTCTACAACTCTGTCCAGAGATCATGCTGCAACCACCTTTGATTTTTAAGCACTAGATTCTGTTGTAACACAAGTAATTGAACTGTACCATCAAAATAAAGAAAGCCTTATTGACTGGGTGTGGCAGTACATGCCTTTTGTCCCAGCACACAGGAGGTAGTAAAGGTGGGTGGATTTTTATGAGTGTGAGACCAGACTGATCTATACAGTGGGTTCCAGGATAACCAGGGCCATGTAGAGAGACTGTCTCAAAAGCAACAGAAGAATAAAGTTGTTTAAAGTTAACATTGTACAAAAGACTGGAAGAGGACTATTGTATCCACCGATCTCTTGACATTCAAACAGCCTACTAAAAACTTAAGATGGACACATGAAGCCATGTAGTCAAGGCTAAAGCAGTGTTTTCTTGTGCAAATAAAGAATAATACCCCAACACACACACACTCACACACACACACACACACACACACACACACACACACACACACACCTTCACCAGTTCAGTTACCGTAGATGCTCTTAAATACTCACTCTGGCTCTCTAGAGTTGTGCTGGGAGAGGCCAGCTACTCTATAAACCAACTCCAAGAAGTATGGATTTACTCTTCTGTCTACCAGGTTGCTTCGTGGAAATAGCAGTTAAAACTTTATAAATTTGATAAAACAGTAATAAGAGAGGCATTCAGCTTTGTATTTTCTTAGATGTCTTGATAACAGCAGGAATCTTTTCTCTCTTGGTCAACATAAATAAATTACTAACCATGAAGCCTCCACTTATAATTCCAGAATCGTCTGTCTGAGTTCACACTGGATTCCTTCACCCCCACACTCTTCTGCCACTGCCTTGGCCTCACTGTTCAGTTCTCACTTTGCTGCATGGATTTCCACCTTTAATTTCCTAGGCCACCCTCTGTCCTTGGTGCTGTCACCACTGAGGTAGCTTTCAGTCTCACACCTCTGCTGGTTTCTGTGGTCACTTCTGTGTCCTTCTATACAGATATGAGCATCCTCACTAACGTAGTAGAAAGTAACATAATGTAAAGTAATGGGAAGTAACAAAGTAATAAAGGTTTAAAAATGGTTTTTAATATAAATGCCAATCAGCAATTTTCTACAAAAGCTAACCCATCAGTAGCTTCCTCCACACTCAGTGCTTTCGAGTATGAGTACACACGTTCTGTAGGAGGCCTTGAGCTCAAAGTCTACGTGTCTGTCTTCCCAGATGTGACCAACCTACTTTTGGAAGCAGATGTTAGTTCATAGTTGAGGTTCAAGCTCAGGACTGCTTATCTAGTCCCTGGCTGAAACCAAGTTTACAACTGAAGAGCTCCAAGCAGTGTGATAGGTATTTTAGGGATTGAGGACTGGAGTTTAGTGATGTCACATCCAGAAAGCTGCCACCCAGAGTGGGAGAGGAAGGAGACACTATTTCTGTGTGTCTTACCCAATGTCATCTCTTTTTTTGAAATATTATTTTTAAATCATCATCTTCCTGGGACAGCTCATTACACTTCAGTCACCAGTTAGCATAGAGCCTCTTGTGGGAAAAGATTGTCTTTCTTCCATCTGGTCTACTGGACAGGCCTTCAGGCACACACCCTTGAAACATACGTACCCTCGTCTCTCATAACTCTCATAACTGCTGATAGAGGCCCACCCCTTAACCATTCATCTTTGAAGACATTGACTCACAGTAGTGACTTTTCTGGTGTCAGATGGGCTTGCAAATGAAGAAGGCCAAAAGAAGTATGTGACACTTGAGGTTAATGCAATCAGAATCTCTCATATTCCATCTCCTGCTGTCAGAGGAGGAGTTGGCCTTGCCTTCTGGGTCTTTCCCTCCTCTTGGCCTAGCAGAGTTCATGGTTTCTGCAGCAGCAAGCCTCAGGCTGTGTGAGCTATGCTCAGCAAACAGCCACTGTCTGCCCTATGAGCCAGTATTTTATTTCACTTGAACAATTTTCATGTTGTTTTGTAGGTTAGATAAAAGATTAGAGAAAGGGGGCCTGTGAAGTGTTCCATCTGCTGCCACACTGAGCCCGGTGATGGCAGATGTGGAAATTTTTCTCTGTCTCCAAGAGCTCTGGTGGGAGGAGGCTTTCCTTTGACATTAAGGTCCCCCACCCCAACCCTCATCTTTTATTCCTAAACTCCTAAACTATTATGTCCATGTTTACCTGTGTGTTTGGTCATCTGTACACCCCATCTTGGTTTCCAGGCAGGAATACACGAGATAACTAATCTTGTTGGTTTTTAAAAGTATGTCTGCTTCTTATACAAACAACAAACGGGCCAGTGTGGCCCCATAATTCTATCAGTGTCAGAACATCTTCCTCTCAGAGCCAGCAAGAGAACCATTGTCTGCAGCTGATGAAAGCAAGCCACAGTGTAGCCTAAGATGTGAAGAAAGTGCTATTGTGTCACTGTAGTGGTTTGAATGAGCATGCTAGCAGGAGGTGTGTCCCGGTTGGGTGAGTGTGTTCTTGTTGGGCAGGTGTTGGAGGAGATGGAGGTGGGCTATTTCAGAACTCAGGGATTTCAGAAACCCAAGACAGGCCCCATGGTTCTTGGCTCATCCTACTGCCTGTAGATCCAGACATAGAAATCTCCAACACCATGTCGGCCTATGTGACATGAGAGGAATATCATGCTTCCCACCATGGTGACAATGGACTAAACCTCTGAACCTATAAGCAAGCCTCAGTTAAACACTTTATAAGGGTTAGCATGGTCATGGTGTCTCTTCACAGCAAAGAACAAAAATTTGAACCAGGGACTGACGCATTGTTGTGACGGTTCTGACCATGCTTCTTGTTCATAGAATGTGGACGTTGGGATTTTGGGTTAAAACAGCAGATGAATAACATAGGTAGAACTTAATGGGTCATACTAATAGGAACAGTGAAGACAGTGATGTTAAGAGCAATGTAGATTATGAAGGCCAGTCTCAAGAGGTTTCTGAGGCAAAGAATATTGTAAATGGCCCAGAGATTGTTCTTGTAATATTTTAGCAAATGACGTGGCTGATTTTTGACCTTTGTAGTCCAAAAGTCTGCCTGAGGATAAATCGAAGAGTTTTGGATTAGTGGTGTTGGCAGAGCAGATTTCAAGACAGCCTGGTGTTGACCATATAGCATGATTATTAGTGGCCAGTCTTATGCAGATCCATAATGAAAAGGAGCAAGCGGAGCAAGAAAAGTTGTACAATTAGATGAGAATTGATGGGCATCAGGAAGTGTAATGGAGCTAAGTTCTGGGCTCAAGTGGGTAAAGAGATGGAAGAAAAGCTTACAGTGAATGGCGTAAAGGGAGTAATGACTTTGGGGAAAACCCCCACCCAACTTGTGAACAGGAATAAAATAAAAGCTTAAATGGCAAAGAAAACCATCAAAACCAGAAGCTGATGATAAATATGTTTAAATGAGGAGGCCAAGTTCTGGTCCCAGAAAGCAGAAGAATTTGGCAGCCTTGGCCATGTGGTTCTGCCTTTAGAGACAAGGACAGAAGAAAGGGGTTGTGGGATTATCCTTTGTGGCTAAGAAAAGTTGCTAAGACCACCATGTGTTGGGGTGTCCCAGGACAGAGACCCAGAAAGGTCATTGTTCAAAATTGTGAAGATAAAGTCTGGTCTCTCTTGGAGACCCCAATATGCTAAAGATGGCAGAGCCATGGCTTAGCTGCCAATGAAAGTTGTAGACTAGGCAGGAAATCAGCAGAACAGAGAGGAATATATTGCAGTCAACAAAGCTAAAAGGAGTTGGAGATCTGAAGAGCCCTTTGATACTGGACATGAAGATGTAGATTTTGAAGTTTGCTCTGATGGTTTGGGGGTCTTGGTTTGGCCCAGTATTTCCGTACTATGCTCCATTCCTTCCCCTTTGAAATGGTAATGTATATCCTGTGTGGATGTATGTTGGAAATATATAATTTTTTATTTTGATTCTATAGGGGAGTATAGTTAAGAGTTTGTCATGAGTTTCAGAAAAGACTTTGGGCTTTAGACTTTTAAATTGTTGAGACTGTTATAGACTATGGAGACTTTTAAAGTTGGATTGAATGCTTCTTTGCATTAGGATATAGTTATGAGCCCATGGGTCCAGGGAGTAGAATGTGGTGATTTGACTAAGAATGGTCCACACAGACCCATGGGGAGTAGCATCATTGGTGGTGTGGCCTTGTTGTCAGAAGTGTGTCACAGGGGATGGGATGTGAGGTTCAGAAACCCAGGTCAGGCCCAGCGACCTTCATTTTTTCTGCTACTTGTGGATTCACATGGAGAGCTCTCAGCTACTTCTCCAGGACCATATCTGCCTATATGCTGCCATGCTTCCTGACATGACAATAATGAATTAAACCTCTAAAAGTATAAGCAAGCCCAGATTAAATGTTTTTCTTTATAAGAAATACTGTGGTAGTGGTGTCTCTTTCTAACTAAGTCACCCTAACAGCCTACCTCAAATACTCCAAACAGTCACTAATGTAGCCCCCCTCCTTTTTTCTGATAGGTTCACTCTGTCCTCCAAATTGCTGATAATGTAACTCAAAGCAACCCCGAAATAGCAGAAAACCAATGTCAATCTATTACATCTGTTCTCTGGCACATGGTTCTACATGGCCAGAGTTCTGTAGCCTCGTGTGGACAGCCTACCTAAGAAACTTCTGACAGTACTTCTTGATACATTGCAAACTATTGTCAGTATTGATAGCTGTTGGCTGGTGACTCGAAACACTTTCAATATTGATCAGAAGGAAGAAAAGAGAAAGGAGCTATATCTCTGATGGTTCTTCCCTGATGAATGATAAGTCTATTACCTGCTCTCAAAAGCTCCTCAGCTGTAGAAAGTAGTTGCTATTTCCTAGACGTTACTGAAGCAAAAGACTTGGGAGTTCTGTTATCTGAGTTTATTCTGACTGTGTAGTCCTAATCACAGGTCTGTGTCGGGACATTGGAAAGACTCTCTCAGCACCGACTTGGAACTGACAAGCAAACTCCTTAACCTTCCACCATGACAACCTCTGGGCTTACTACTCTATATTCCTCTTTCCAAGGCCCAGCCCAAAGCAAAAAGATGGAATCAGATGGCTGTGTGAGCCCAATTAAGTCTTCTTCATAAGACAAGCAGTGTCAGGGTAATGATGTATTTCCAAGAGAGAAAGGGAAAGAGGTGGGTTCTCTTACAGCAATGAAGCTTATCCTGCAAAGTATCTCTGATTAAAACAGGCCCCCAGGAACCAAGTGCAATAGCACCTTGGGTTCTTCAGAAATAAGGCATTTGCATGTTCCAGTGACGGTGACATTCTCTGTTAGCAGAGAAAGTGCAAGCAGCCCTCCCAATCAGCTTGAGGAGATAAGATGCACTTTGTGTCTGTGACATAATGAAGTCATTCTTGAAATACAATTTCAAATATAAAAGTCAGAATGCTTGCATTTATGCAATTAGCATGCTAAATACATAACAAAGATCTCAGAGATATTTTAGTGGGATTAATATTTATTAAGTATTTCCTATGTGTTAAGCCTGAGTCTTTCTGGTTGTCAATTATGATTTCTAATTAAGGATGCTGAGATTAAAAAAAAGTTAATTACCCCAAATGACATCATGAATGAACTGTGCCTTTCAAAAGACAAGAGGGTCATCTTTGTACTGTGTACTGTATCTCTGTAAGGCCTATGACATGAGTTCCGTGTATATTTTGTTGTCTATCTGTCTGTCTATCTATCTATCTATCTATCTATCTATCTATCTATCTATCTATCTATCTATCATCTATCTATATTTCAAACAGGGCCGGGGCTGGAGAGATGGCTCAGTGGTTAAAAGCACTGACTGTTTTCCCAGAGGACCAGGGTTCAATTCCCAGCACTCACACGACATCTCACAACTGTCTAACTCTGAGATCTGACACCCCCCCCAGACATACATGCATGCAAACACCAATGCATAGAAAAGAAGGATAAATAAATTATTTAAAACAAAACAAAATAAACAGGGTCTCCTGTAGCATAGGATGGCCTGAGACTTGTTATGCAGCCAAGTATGACCTTAAACTCCCTCCTGATCTTTCTGCCTACATTCCCATTACTAGAATTATAGGGTTGTGTGTGTGTGTGTGTGTGTGTGTGTGTGTGTGTGTGTGTGTGTGTGTGTGTGATCAATTTACCCCAATGTTCATGATGCTGAAGATAGACACAGGGCCCCATGATTTCTGGGCAAACGTTCTACCAAATAAACAGGTCCTAATATCACACTGTGATAGGCTTGGTTTTACCCAGGTACCAGCTCCAGCTCTTTTCCTCCTCTAGGCCAGGCAAATTCAACATTTTGAAAGCTGACAACCTGACAGGTAGATCTTGTTCTGACAAATACAAAGTTGTAGTTCCCAGGACAGCTGCTTACAGACCCTGGGTGTGTGAACAGTGGGCAGTGTGTCTGTCAGGATGCTGGTCTGTGAGTCAAGTCAGAAAGTAGAAGTCCAAGATTGCATCTTTTCAGAACCACATCAGATACAGACTCTGCCTCTTCTTGTTCACAGATGTTTCTGGGACAATAAGGAAAAATGGAAAAGGCAGCAAGATCTTTTAAATACCTCCTCCAAAGACCAACTTTGGTCCAAGAAGTTCACCAGCACCGAGCTCTTAGGCTGTGCTGGGCTCCAGCATCAGTGTAAACTTAGCCCTTAATGTGCCTGAAGTCATGTATGGTGTGTGTGTGTGTGTGTGTGTGTGTGTGTGTGTGTGTGTGTGTGTGTAACAGAGAGATGAGAGGGGGCGGGAGAGAGAGAGAGAGAGAGAGAGAGAGAGAGAGAGAGAGAGAGAGAGAGAGAGAGAGAGAGCATGAACATGCACTAAACTATCTTTTTAAAATACAGCCTCTTTCTTGCCTGGGGAACACTACACAGGTGAGACTGACTGATAAGTGAGTCCAAGGATCTGTGTGACTCTGTTTCCCCAGTACTGGGATCATAAATATTCTCCATCATATCCAGTTTTGTTTTGTTTTGATCCGGGTCTTTGTGGATCAATGTCAAAGTTGAGCTCCCAAGGCAAGCACTTTTCCCACTGAGCCATCTCCTCTGACTGGAATCTTGAGAGCTTCTGTCATCCTTGATTCAGATTCCAAATCCTCAAAGGAAAGAAGAAAATCACAGTATTCCTCAGGAAATATGAACATTCGTGGATGGATAGCTTGAGGATGATGTGTGGGTCACAGTGTTTTTCTTTATTTTTATGAAATGAAGACATATTTGTTGTGCTGTTCTGTTCACCAGGATAATAAAGCCACTGACTCTGACATTTTGTCAGGCCTGATCAGGTCTTTGCTGAGTTAAGGCTCATCAGCAAATCCAGTAAAAGGCCTTCTGTCTTCACAGTGTATATATCTATCCCATATCACCATCTCTTATGACTTTTATCAAAAAGCAAAGCTTCCATTCCTGAAAATGCCTAATTCTCATTTATTTAGTGTGTGTGTGTGTGTGTGTGTGTGTGTGTGTGTGTGTGTGTGTGTGCACGTGCGTGTGCCATAACATACAAGTGTTGGTAAGAGGACAGATTTTGGGAACCAGTTCTCTCCTTCCACCACATGGTTCTGGAGACCCAACTCAGGTTGTCAGGCTTGGCAGCAGGTGCCTTTACTCACAGAGCTATCTTGTCTGGTTGAAAATAACCGAAATAGAGAGTAATAAGTATAAATACAGGGCATATTCCCTAAGGTACCAACTGACAAGTTCAATTCCATTGTCAAGATGTTGAGAAAAAAAAATTTTTTTTATTTAGACAACTTCTCTTGGCTATGCATGATCAAAAATAACCAAAGAAAAGAAATTATCAGCATTTATATATTGAAATTACCTAGGTAAATTTTATTTAAATTTAGTCTAACATAGTTTGCCTTTAATACCTAGTAATAAGTATTAGTTATTACCTACACAGACATCTTATTCTCTCAGTGCCAGCACAATGATTAAAAACAATTGAAATGTGAATGTTTTCTTAACATCCATCCTACTGATCTCTTTTCTAAAGTATACCCCATTGACTCCCACTAGATTAACAGGTTAAAAACAATGATACAGAAACTGAATTAGAAGCTTGAAGAATGTCGACTCTCCCTCATTTCACACAAGAATTTCAGGTATAAAAACGATCCACAAAAGATGGACAACAAAGCCTTCTAAGAAGGACATTCAATCGGGGTCAGATAGCCTCATTCTTCTGTCCTAGCATTCAGGAAATACAGGAGGATTAGAGTTCAAGGTCATCGTGGGCTTTACAAAGGCCAGCCCAGGTTAAATAAGACCCTATAATAATTATGAGAGAGAGAGAGAGAGAGAGAGAGAGAGAGAGAGAGAGAGAGAGAGAGAGAAAAGAAGGAATGAAGGAAGGAAGGAAGGAAGGATGGATGGAGAAAGAGAAAGGAAGTAGGAGAGAGAGAGAGAGAAATTAAAGTAATAATTCAAGCTATAACTATATTTTCAGTTTATATGCATTGATTTCATAGGACATATTTTCTTGCATTTGTTTTAGCAAAAAGCCCGAGTTATGTCTTGATTGACAGGGGCTTCTTTGGTTTTCTGTGATCTGTATGCTTTGGGCACCAACATCAAACATGGTATCTGAGCTGTTACTAGGCACAGTAACACATAGATTCTTAACTATAGTTTAGGGGCAGCTGGAATCTGAGGTGGCTTGATGAGAATCTCTACCTATGAACAGGCCTGAGAAATTTCAGCAGTGAAGCTTGGATTTCTCTGAAATGAACATTTCCAGCTCAGGCAGAGTTGGAAACTGAACTTCTAACAGAAATTCAGAATATAAGCTCGTCCCAAGATAAAGATATGCTGTGGACTTTAGGGAAAAATTTTATTTCTGCTTTTGCCTTGTCAATTGTCCTAGCAACATTTTCACAGGCATCCCACTCACTGGTTTTGGTAAAGCACCAAACATTTTTATGTACTGATTTAAAAAATTAAACAGAGCTGGACATATGGCTCTGTGGTTAAGAACACTAGCTGCTCTTACAGAGGACCAGGGTTCTGATCCCAGCATAACCTGTAATTCTAGCTAAAAGGGATCAGACACCTCCTTAGGTGTCTGTACATATGTCACACACACACATGCACACACACACACACACTTTTAACCTTATAAAGATATAAATCACAAAGATCAGTCAATTCCAGGGACAGTAACACAATGTCATCAAGTTTATAGTTTGTAGAAGTGCAGGCTGGAGAAGGACCTGATTGTGTGGACTGCCATGACTGCCATGATGATCTGCTGTGGTTAGGATAATGGTCATGGCTCCAGGGAAAGGCCTAATCGGTGCTCAACACAAGAGAAGATTCTACAATTCAGAGACAGGCCCTCTGGAAGCACAAAAGGGGGAAAGAAACTCCAGAAAATGCTCAGGGCAGGAACGTCAATGTGTTAGAGGCATCAGACAGAGTGATGTGAAGAACTAAGGGATGATTTGAAAGTGTAGTTGGGAAACCTGGAGCCTCAGTTCAGAGTGAGTCGGTCCGCAGCCTGTTGTGGGACCACCCTCCTCTTCTCACATGATGAGGAGGGACAACCTTGTCATCTCACAGTTGTCCTTCCTTCTGTCCCTTAGATCTGTGTTTTTCTCAACAATCACTGTGCATGGTTTCACCTCCACACTTTATGCCCTGATAATTTTCAAAGCTTTCCAGGATCCGGATCCGATGGAAAACTGTTACTAATTTCCTACTCTAGTTTTTTTTTTTTTTTTTCATCTTCCGGTTTTTTGGAGAGCAGGAGATTTTTTGGAGATTGTTGGAAGGGCCCCAGTGTTTCCTGCTTATCTATGATAAGAGTTGAGCTGACTCAAGACACTTTTATGTTGAAAATGAACCATCAGATTTTCTTTCCCACAGTTAAAAGAGCCAGCTTAACAAGAATATACAACCACGTGTGAGATGAAAATGCATGAAGAAAAACTAATCGGCATTTGAAGAATTAGTAAATGTGTCATTCTATAAAAGGAGATCTCCCCTCTTTCTCAGTAATCAAGAAAAAATACAGATTTGAACGATGCTGTCAGCTTGACTAGACAGACATTACAAAAGTTCAATTAGCATTATAAGACCTACACTGTAGGTTATTTTTGGACTTTTACAGAGTCCTGCTTTCTTCACTAGGTAGAGACACCATACTGTGAGAACAGTTATCCGCATGATTTCAGCTCATCCTTAACAGAGATGCCAGAAGATTCCCCTTTATGATTCCAGAACTAAATATAACCAGCTGAACTCTTCTTACAGACTTAGGGACTTCTCTGCAAATAGACACTTAGATAAAAGTGTAAGTTTTAAATACAAATGAAATGTCTCTACTCCTGCTAATCTCTAATGCTGTTTTTTGTTTGTTCCTTTACTTTAAAAGGAATAACTAAAATACTATGGTTGTGCATCTATGACTAGGGTTGGTGGAGAAGGACACCCCTTCTGATAACAGTGATACTGTGTATGGCTGTGGGTGGTAGAGAAGGATGCCCCTTCTGATGACAGTGATACTGTGTGACTTAAAAATCAGAAAGTTCTAGGAACCAGAGGAAATTAATTATATGCTAATGTGAAATAGGCAAACCATGTAGAAATAACCAAGAATAAATGAACATATGCCCTACCTTTGCCACTACCAAGTTGGCAAAGTCACACAAACACCTCCAAATTCAACTTTTTCACTTTATTTAAGTCCTCATCCTTGAAAAAAATACATAAAGAATCAAGCTAAGGGTTAAGTTCTTATAAAATTTATTAAATGTCTATAAATGAAGCCACCCAGCCCTTCTTGATGCCATACATTTTTTTCCAATAACAGTTTAAGTTAAAACAAATACATTCCCCATGTGTAAGGCCACAAAAGACATTAGGTTGCAAGCACATAAAAAGTAATTGCTTGGCTAATGACTCAAGGTATTTCTTTATAAAACTTCTTGTGAAATTTCCCATGTTATCCAAAACATAAAATAAAAGTGTGAAGTTGAGGAACATAAGCCAGCTAGGTCACGTGGGATCCAAACAACTGAGAGAAGAGGCTGACACGTTGGGAAATTTTACAACTCAAGAGGGTGAGGAGCAATGAGATCAGAACAGAATCAAGACAACCCTCCAAGTACCATGACCTGGAGATGGAATCCGGGAAATCTCCCAATGACATGCAGTATCAGCAAGACGGCAAATATGAGACTGCCACTTACTCCTATAATCACGAGAATTTGGAAATGAACTGTGGCCAGTAAGAGCTCTAGGGTCAGCCATGTGACTCTCTGCTGTTTGGAGAGTACAAACTCAGGCTTTCTGATGGATGCCCGGACTCCAGCCTCAGACACTGTAGCTCTGTGAACTTATCCATCACCGCATCTGTCTTTGGTCTTGCCCTGGGAAGGGTTCACAGACAGACTTGGAAGTAGTCAAGAGTCCCATGGCTCATATAACCAGGCTGTAAACCTCATATCCACATTTAGTGGCAGAAGAGCCCTTTATTTTCCTCCATTCTACCCCAGTTGTAGGCTGACAGGGGTCTAGCTGGCCCAGGTCCTGCTGAGAAAAATAACTGGCCACGATCCCAGAGGCAAACCTCTAATGTTCATCTACTTCCCCTAGGTCCTTGATATGATTCTACAGCTCTCGGGCTCTCAGGAGCATTCTGACATCAGTCTTACTTGCCTATCCCCTGGGAGACACATTCATCTGTGACCACAGAAACAAATTCATTAACATTTTGGTACTGCCCTAATGTCTGGCTCCAGGAATTCACAGGTGTGGTACCAGTCAGCCCCACCCACAGAGCAACCCAGCAGGAGCTTGCCCACCTCTCCTCTACAATGAACCTGTAGATCTCAGCTTCCTCTCTGGACTCTGAAGCATACCAGCCAATCTGGTTCATTGTGCAGTGCAGGTCAGTCCTCACTTTCCAGTGAGTCACCTTACATCAGACAGAAGCCTCATAGGGACCCCAGGCGCTGTCCTACCTGACAGGCTCACCAGCCACAGCCTGCAGTGTGGACACTACAGCATTCACAGGATAGGTCTCTAAACTCATTTGTAGAGCTGGTGGGAGAAAAGTCTTCATGATGAAGCCAGTTTTTAAATATCAACAGAACATATTGCTCTCTTAAGTACATGGAGCCCAACTCAGGGTGACCCAAAATGAATAAAGAAGCACAGCACATCACCACTGAAGAACACCAGTAGCCAACAACAAAGAAATGAAGATCTAGAAATCTCCAGAGAAAGACATGGACTCTTGATTTTAAAGAAGTTTTACAGCATGCAGGTGTATAGAGAAAGTTCACTAGAAGATATCGGATGAGCGAAAAGGAGGGTTTCACACAGAACAGGAGCCACATTTAGAGCCAAACAAATCCTCAAGCTGAACAATTCAGCAGCAGAGCCGAAAACACAAGACTGCTGCGTGCTGTGGATGTTTATGGAAATGCAAGGGCTGACAAAAGGACATTCTTAGAGCCAAGAAGCTCAAAGACAACTTTTGATGTTGTGGAATTGGAGGAAGGAAATTTAAAAAGAATGAAGAAATGGGGAGTGATGGGGGGTTCAGCAAAGAGTCAGAGAAGAAGAGCTGACTTAAAGAAACCTAGAGACATGCATGGTTGGGGAGACCACTCCGCAGGGCACAGTGTCTGCTGAGCCAGCACAGACTGGAGTCAGAATCTCCTACATCCTGTTAAAACCTGGGCACAGCCCTGTGCTTCAGTAATCCTCAGGCTTTGGAGAGTAGAGTCATGCAGATCCTAGGGACTTGCTGGCCAGCCTGGCTAGCCAAAATGGTGGCTTCCAGGTTCAGTAGAGACTGCTTCAAGAAATCAAGGTGATAAAGTGAGGAAGTCATCTAGAAGTCAATCTCTGGCTGATGTAAATGCACACACACAGAGGCACACACTTGCATTTGCACATGTGCACACACCCACACACTATCGGTGAATGAATAAACACTGGTATGCTAATAGAATGAAATATTGTTTGGTTCTATAGAAAGAAAGAAAGCCTACCATTGGCTACAACACAAGATGAACCTGTGTTAAGTGACGTAAGGCTGTCATAGAAAGACACATGTTGGACCCCCAGTCACTTGAAAAATCAAAAAATATTTTGAATGAATAAAACCTGAAACTCATGTACACAGTGGTGCAATGGCAGCTGCTGAGGGTGAGAAGTGATGTGGGGAACGGAGCAGAGCGCTTCTAAGGAGTCCCAAGGACCCTGATATGTAGCATAGAAACTGGTAACTGACTGTGCTGTTCACATACAAGAGACCAGCTATCCAGTCTTCTTAACATGTTCTCTCTCAGAGAAATCATAATTATGGTGTCGACAAATGTGCTTACTTTGATTTTGGTAGTTATATAATGTGTGAGGAATGGTCACATCCTATACCTTGAATATTTACTTTTTCATTTAATTAGACTTCAACAATCTTTTAAATACTAATATCCCCTTGCTGTGTCCAAATCCAATCTGTAGGATTCTTACCGGTGTCCTCTATGTGTATATCTGTGTATGAGAGAAGTGATGTATGCATTGTGTCTATGAAATATTACTGCATTTGAAATATGTCTGCAGAAGTGGAAGATTCCAGTTTTGATGAAATTCATTTTCTGGTGTTCACATTGCAAGTCCTCACTTGTTCAGAGTCACATTAAATCCACCCATTCTTGGATTTCTTTCTGTGAGAAGGTTCTTTGTATCTCTGAGGATTTCTTCTGTGGTCTATGAATTCTCCACATGGGTGGGGCTTCCCCAATACCAGTGCTGTGGAAAGCAGAAATGCCTTCTGTCTGCTCTCACCCTGCTCTTGGAAGCTGAAACACAGAAAGCATAAGAAATGGTGGGTGAGTGAATGGATTCATCAGAGAAATGGGTTGAGATGTATCTTTCCTTCAGGGAGTCTTTCTCTATAAAGATCTCTCTCTCTCTAGAGATAACAATGTCACTGAGCTAAGACTGGAAACTGGGTGCAATCGCCACACAGGCAGTTCCTCACCTATGTGTGCTCCATATATAGACAGCTTGAGTAGCCCTTAAATTTCAAACAAGAGTGAGGGCACACTGTAGGCTCCACTCATGTCAAGAATATTTACCAACGTGCAACATGTGGCAGGTACACGTTAACACCCCGGTGGCCCCCAACTTAAGAACCCAGTAAGGTTATTGAAGGCAGTCTGTCAATAGGTATCTCCATCCCAGCCATTTAAATGGAATCCAGCAACTTAGCCCTTCAGCTGAAAGCAGGCTGTCCCATCACTGTGGCCAAAACCTGGAGGAGAATAGTAAAAAAAAACACACTTCCTTCAGAGAGTTCCTCCTGAAACCTCATTGTTGGGATGGCACAGTCTCTGTAGCCCAAAATGTACACAGAGGACTTATTCCCCCAAAGCTGATGAAATCATACATACCACAAAATAGAAAACCCCATAAACAGTTCATCTTATGTGACTGCATAGGGGAGCTATTTCTACTCTGTTTGTGGATGTGAAACTTTGTTAGAAAACTAACTAGATAATCGTAACAGCGCATTTATGGTGGAAGGTACTAGCACTTATCCATCAGAGAAAGGAAAAAAGAGAGAAAGAATGAGTATTCCCGGTGATTATTTGTCAATTTACATACTGGATAGGATGTCTAATTTTTTTAATACACTCCTTTAAAAATTTCATTCTAAAAAGGAATGCCTCTGGTACCCTGCCCTCCCCTCCATTCCTCTTTTCTCCTCTCCCTCCTTCCCTTTCCCTTTTTAAACCCAGGAAAAACAGCTACCCTGACCACCCCCCAGTCTTCCCAAAACATGAAGTATGTACAGACCACAAATTTTCCTCAGCGCCAGGAAAGAAAACGACAGCCCTCCTAACAAGGAGACTGTTTCAGAAACAGTAACAATGGTGGCTGTGAATCCTTCCCTCCTGCCTGGATGCCTATGTACATATTGAAGGATGCCTAGGCCTAGAGACTCTGGAAATTGCTTAATAGGTATCCTCATCCAGTGTGAGCAGCTCCCAGGAGAAAGACCGTTTTGCTGAGAACCGACATTGTCTTCCAGTTCAGCTGGGACGGGGACAGGGAAACTTGTACAATGTTAAGCCACTGCTGGGGAACGGGTGGGAGACGATTTGGAGAGGTGGCGGTACTATCTGGTTGTAGGTCTTAGGCAAGCTGTGACCCTATTCTCTTACTTCTATGACAGGAAACTGGAGATCTCAAAGTTGGAAGGATGGAGCAATGGCCAATGACCCCAGAGACAGTGTTTATTTAAACCATTTCTGTTGACTGTGAGCTAACTTTGGGCAGCAGGGAGGCTCTATGAGTAAAAGGCCTTTTCCATCTGTCTGATGCCTGGAACCTTACACAGATTTGGAAGGAAAAACTGACCTCAGAGATGTCCTCTGACCATCCTTCTGCTGTGGCAAATCTGCTCACACATGAGAAAAAGAGGGGGGGGGGTGAGCACTGCCTGGCATACACTGAGAATCTCTTACTGAAAATGTTAGGAGTCACAAGCACATCTAGCTTTGGGAAGTTTTTAGGTCGTGAGGTGTCTGAATGTAAACACAAGATAGCTTAGAAGAGAAGTTGAGTCTAAACACAGTGTCATTCATGTCCGTACTGGGCTCACCTACACATCCTGAAGGCGAATTCATACAGAATGTTTACCACACCTGCATTTGGCTCTGATGTCACAGAATTTTCCACTTGTGACATCATGTCTACCCCCCAAAAACATTCAAATTTTGGAGCAAATTTCAGATTTGAGGTTTTCAGAGCAGAGACACTCGGCCTGTGGATGGTGTACAGCCAGTGGTGAGCTCTCCAGGACCAACTGCAGCAGGTCCAGGCAGCCAACCACAGATCATACACTATACTCTGTATATAAGCGTGTACGTAGGTATGTGAGCCTCCAGGGAGCAAGAGGAAATTCACATCAATGTCAGTAATGCTTTTTCAAAGTGTCCATCCCCCAGAGTGGGGTGATATAGAAAGTGTGACTTGTGGAGGGGTGAGTGGGTCAGGGTCAAGCTAGCAGGGATTATGAGGCTCATTTTCTGCAGACCAGTAGCAGCAGGGAGCAGACTAACTAGCTGTGTGCCAAGTGGCCCCAGGCTTCCACACGCCCTGGGAAGCATTTCCTTTGCATCGTTACATTTTTCTGTATAAGCATTTTAAATATGGAGTGAGACTTTTACTCTCTTCTAGCAACTCACCAAAAATTTGGATTAAAAAGGAACCTAGCCCTAGAAAATAAAGAAGTCAGGGCGTGAGGACAGAGGGTTCACACCAAGGGTACCACCTCCTATTTTGTTTGAGTCACTCTTAAAGGACTTTCCTAAGAAGTTGCTCCTTTATCACATCAAGCCTGATGTTCTGGGGTCCCAGGATGCTCACTTGGCACAAATATCAGCTTTAGAATGCTGAGATTGTAACAAAAACTCTCTAACATACTGCCATCTGGTTACACATGGAAAAGAGGTGACAGGCCAGCACACAGTGGAAAGATTCTCTGAGTGCCTGGTGTCAGCCAGAGCAGAGAGAAACGTGCCCCCACCCCCCCAGCCTGGGCTGCTGTGTTCCATACTCTGGCAGGGAGTATTCCCAAGTCAGAAATCTAATAATAAATCCAAAGTTTTATCTTCTGTGAAAGGAATGTCCTGGGCCTGCCGACAGGTGGGGAAACAGATTTAGAATGAGCCAGCAGGAGGATGAAGGGGGTGCACTTCTGAGAGTCGTGGCACTTGGCAGCTGTGGTTCTAAATAGACATGGAGAACACACGGGGAACTCTAGCTAATGCTAACAAAGGGAAAAACTCCCTCAGACTCAGAATGGCATCACAAGGATGGTGTATGTTTCAGCAGTAAGTGGCACCTGACCCACTCTGAAGCAGACAGGACCTGGTCCCGGAAGCAAGTCAGGCTGGCCCCATACCATATGCCTGTGGCCCAGAGGTCTGTGTCTCAGCTTCAGAAACGGGGCAATCCTGGTTTCTCTCTGGCTTAGCTCCTGAGATATCCAAGGACAACTCTTTTTTCAAGAATTCCAGTCATAGCTCTGCTGAATCATTTAATGGTGCTTTGATTCCATAGGAACATATATATTATATAATCATTAGTCTGTGAAGATCATTAATTGATCTACTACCTCATAACTTTATGATTATAATAAATAGATTTGGGGGTTTGTTCTTAAACATTTCAAGACTAATTCTTTTAATTTGGGGTTTAGGTTTTCTTTGGGGGGGGGGGGTGGAGACTCACTTAGTAGACCAGGCTGGCCTGGAACTCACAGAGAGACCTGCTTACTTCTGCCTCCCCAGTGAGGGATTAAAGGCACATGCCACTACCACCTGGCTCAAGGCTAATTCTTGTGTCTATAAGAAGAAATACAAAGACCAGCCAGAGGCACGCCTCTTATCTCATACGCTGAGTTAATTAATTCAATCTGGAAATCACGGGCTTTGAGGATGAACATGGCCCTATATAAACTGAAGACTACAAAGTTATATTTGGGAGGCAGGGATATTCCATGTAAGACCAGGGTAAGATCCACCAAATTCCCTTCGGAAATTAGAACACAAATGGCTTTTTCCCAATCCAGCTCATGGAATTATCATCAGGGCTGGCTGTCAGTTACATCCACCTCAGATGTTGCTGGTCCACCGTGAGCAAACAGAAAAGCTCTAACTCCCACATTGCTTTTCGAAGGATTTCACTACCCTAATCAGAATTTGAGATCATTAAATATTGAGTATCCTGGGCTCTAGGCAATAAAGGCAAGTGTATAAATCACCTCATCTCAGGAATGTCTCATCTGCTTTGCAAGTTGAATAACACCTGCCCCTTCAGACATGAGAGCACAAAGTGGGAGATAAAATACCAGCTCCTAGCCCCCACATCATGACACTCAGCTGAGTGGTATGTACTCCCATGCAGGGACCAGGGCTCCTAACAGACTTGGTTTCCCACACCACCTCAGGCAGCTGTGCTGATAACAAGTGTTTGAAGCCAGTAAACACAAGCTCTGAGCTGTGATGGGCCACCTGAATACTCTTAACATTGGCTTGGCAAACAAGAGGCCTCTTTCCAATCTACCTTCAAATGCTTCAGGAAAGCATGAGGGCCCCAGTGTGTTCACACACAGCGCTGGCCTTGAAACTGTTTGTTATTCTGCTCTGTAACCAAGCAGCAGGGGCTGATTAGCCCCTGACCTTTGGCAGAGGGCTGAACCTGGGACACTAGAGACAGATGCTCAGGGTTCTCGCAACTTATTTCCTACCAAGAGCGCGCATCGCCTCTTCCATAGAAACAGAAAGCAGTTTTTTTGACATTGAAGAGGGAAGGTTTATTCAGATGCCTGAAACAAAACAAGGCCTCATTGCTTGACAGTGGTCAAGGCTGCTAAACCCAGCCGGGGACTGGCTTCTGGACCAATGTGCCTGCATGATTCTATGTCCACATCCACAGTCTCAGTGGGAAAAGACAGCTTTGGAAATGTGCTGTTTCACCACAAGTTGCTATTTTATTACCTAAGAGAAAAATTAAATTATATTGATAACCCAATTTAGCATCTCTTTGTGTCTCTAATATACTGTGGACTACAGAAAATAAGGCAGAAAACACTGCTTCCAGATGATTCTGAGGCTTGAGAAAAACACTTGATTGCTCACCTTTCCCAGAAGGCTTGTCTCTGTGCTTCTAGTGTATTCACTGAGGAGGCTTTAGTTAGCCCGCCAGTAAATGGTTCAGAAGGAGTCAGCCATCAGAAGATACAAGCACTCTCAGCTCAGGCTCAGGAAAGGGAGCCTGCCTAGTGTGTACCAAAAGTTAAGAATTTTTCTAGTGCTGGTTCCTTACTCAGGATGTGACTGAGAGGATCACGCACCTGCTTCCTAGCATGAGGATTAGATGGTTATCGAGTGTGGTGGTTTGAAAGAAAATGGCCTCCAAAGGGAGTGGCACTATTAGGAGGTGTGACCTTGTTGGAGGAAGTGTGTCACTGCGGAGGTGGCTTTGAGGTCTTTTTCTCAAGCTTCCCTCATTGTGACAGCCAGTGTGACTTCCTGTTACCTGCAAGACGTAGCACTCTCTCAGCTCCAGCACCGTATCTGCCTGCACACTACCATGCTCCCCATTGTGATGATAGTGGACTGAACCTCTGAACTCTTAGTGAGCCACCCCAATTAAATGTTTTCATTTATAAGAGTTGCTGTGGTCATGGTGTCTCTTCACACAATACAAACTCCATCTAAGAAAGACAGTGACCAAGAAGCACAGGTCAGCACATGGCGAGGCTTTTGGCACCTCTGGCCATACCTTGATCTCAACATGCATGTTTTAAGGCAAGGACACCAGTGTCCAGTTCATCAGCTGCTCTGTAGAAACAGACAAATTGGATCCTAATAACTGAACTAAGCTTCTTTGCACCCAGTAGGCAACCATATTAACATGAATGTACCTGATGTCTTCAATATCATCACTAATTAAGCCAGATGATATATCAGATCAGGAGTTGCCCTCAGATGAGGTATGGGAAACTATAAATGACAACCCTGGCATTTTACATCATCATTTCTAAGCTTTGAGATAGACTCACCAAGATTCAAAACCAGAAGTCGTAACTGTCTTCTTCAGACCAATGTTACCATCCATACTAAGGTATCAATGAACTATGCTCTAAGCTCTACTAACTCTTAGTACTGATCACACTTGCCTTAAGCTCAAACAGCTACTTATGATTTATTTTTCTACAGGGAGACCTCCATAACCTCCAGGCCTCCATGCAGACCAAAAAGACTCAAAAGGTTACTTTTCCAACCCTAAAAAACATTGCACTCAAGAGAGAAAGATAACAGAAACTTCAAAGTGTGAATTGAGAACCTGTGACAGCCAAGAAGAACAACTGAGCAAAGGTTGTCAATAGAGTCCCAGGTCCATCTCTGCAGATTCTTTAGGGCTTTTGTTCAGCAGGAACAGGTGCTTGCTGCTGAGCTGGAAATTGCTCTGATGGAAAAGCTCAGCATCAAAGACACCACAGATGAAGAAAACCTGCTTTCAATTAGTTATCTCTTTAGAGTCAAAGGCATTAACTAGAGAACACTCTTGACTTCAGATTGGTGTCCAAGGCCGCCATTGCTGCCCATTTCCATTCATCTGTCTTGCCACATGACCTGTGGCTTACCTGTGTTTCTTTTACTTGTTGATTCTTGGGCAGCTGGTTTGTATCTCTCCTGACTCCCCCACCCTGCCCCATTGTTTCCATGTCCTTCCAGAAACTTAAGAATTTGCTTTGCATTTTAAAGTGCTTGTTAGACCTTTGTGAGGGAGCTAGGGAGTGGTTCTGCAGCTAGTGGAGGGGTCTTTGGGTGAGGTGCAGTGACCTCTGATATCATCTCTAATAGAAAGGACTTGAGAGAATATCAAAGTTTTTTTTTCATTAATTAAAAACAAGAAACTACCTTACATGCTGTATAATTTTAAATGCTATACAATGGAGTCTAGTAATTGCTTTCATAGTTAACCTACTTTCTTTGCAACTCACAGGCTACCAGTATTTCATACAGCTTTCTAAATAAAAAGGGGAGATGGTATTGCCCATATATAAAACTGTCTGCTGCACTGCAGCTATCCTGTAAGAAATGAGGACATTCTAAAAAGACACTGTATCCCTTCCATTGGCAATCAAATGATAAAACAGTGGAACCAAAGATATTTTAATTTCTCCAGGAATCCCACACTGGGAGAAGAAAAGTACTGGCCTGGTGCCAAACAGAAACGAAGCTTGTCACTCTGGCAGAGATTTCACACAGTTCTGACAATCTGACAGACCACCTTGAAGGAAAGAAGAGCTAGCCATGAACCTATGATGCAAGGACTTGTGGGACCACACCTTGAAGAGCTTAGGGTGCTCAATCGGTCACCAGAGCCACCTTTAGCTGGGGGTGTATAAGTCCATTATCTTCCCTGCTGTGTGCCCTAGAAGAATAAAGAAAGAGCAGAGTGGACCTAGATTTATTAAGGACAAGTGAGAAAAGATACCTGAGATCCTTGGGCTCCAAACAGAAAAAGAGTTTCCTGAGGAGACAGTGTGAAGCATTGATGGGGTTCATTAAAAGACATTTAAAACATAGTATCTAATCACAAGGGCTAAGAGAAGCAGAAATACTCAAGAAGAAAGTAAGAGACACCTGAGAGCACGTGTGTGGTCTTCTGGAAGAGGAGTCTCACTTCATTCTCTTTACAGCCACCATCTGCAGGATTGTAGTGACTTTAAACTCTTGAGAAGACAATCAAGGAATTTAAATGAGATCAGTGGGTGGTTCCTGGGGGCACCTGCCAAGATTATGATGGATGAGGTAGGAACTGCAGGCGTTAGGATGTCTTTACTGTAAATAAGATTAATAGTTTTATTAGTGCGACTGGAGAAAACATCTGTCAGAGGTGTGAGGCTCTACCCACAGTTAGATTCACTGTTCCTTTCACATAAAATACCTATATGTATAAGGTGTGCCAACCTCCAGAGCAAACGTAAGCCGTGCTAAAATTCTTGCTTCCCGACTGAAGAGAAGCTCCAACCAGTGTGGTAGTTTAGACAACACATGTCCCTCTTAGGCTCATGAGTCTGAGCATTTGGAACCAAGTCAGTGGTGCTTTTGGGGAAGTTTAAAGAATCTTTAGAAGGTGGAGTCTGCTGGAGGATACACACCACTGGGAAAGGGCCCAGCTTCCTGTCCTCCCTCCCTCCCTCCCTCCCTCCCTCCCTCCCTCCCTCCCTCCCTCCCTCCCTCCCTCCTATGTGTGGATGAAATGCAATCTCTCTGCTTCCAGGTCAGACTCATGCCCCTGCTGCTATGTCTTTCCTGCCATATTGGACTATGTCCGCTGTGGAGCTTCAAGACAGAAGAAAACCATTTTGGGGGTGCTTTTCATCAGGGTGTTCTATGACAATAACTAAGAATAACTGATATATTCAGACCATGGAGTGAGGGGCCCTTCTTTCTTGTGCCCCTGATTACTTCTATCTTTCTGTCCTGCCTTAACTCTGATGTAGTATCTGTTCAGGTCTCCAGGGAAGTCTACAATTTCTAATAGTTAACTTTTTCATGTAAGCGTAAGTGGCATGCATACACGATTAAGTGAGAATCTGTTTGTCTAGATGCATTGTTCTTCCCAGGCATCTTCAAGTGTTCAGACCTGAACTGAACAAACCTATCAGCTATAGCAAGTCTATTTTGTCAACATGGCCACACATGCTAAACCAGGCTGTTTCAGGTGATTAAAGATGCTCAGCTCTGCTTCAACCAACCTCAACACAGAGTGGCATGTGCTGCTTAGGGCCAGGGAGACATGAAAAGAGAATATACTTTACTTCTTTCCCTGGTGGGAAATAAGAAATGTCTGTTAAGTGGGTGGGAGGCCTGGAAGGGAGCTTGCTGAAGAGCTGATGACTCAGGTCAACTGACTCACAGGGACAGGCCTGTTACTGACAGAACCCCTACTCTCTGTCTTGAAGCAACTTATAAAATTCCATCAATCCCTGGACAAAGACTGATTTAAGAAACCAAACACTGTGTGTGTGTGTGTGTGTGTGTGTGTGTGTGTGTGTGTGTGTGTGTGTGTGTGTGTGTGTACATGACACATGACTGCAGAGCCAAAAGAGGCCAGAAGGGGATGAAAGATGCCCTTGAGCTGGAGTTATAAGTGCTGTGAAGCTTTCAGCATGGGTGCTGGAAAGTGAAGTCAGGTCTTCTGCAGGAGCATCAAGTGGTCTGAACCTCTGAGCACCTGCCAGCCTCTTTCATACAGGACTTTTGATAGTCTCGTTCCTGTAAAGTCATAGTAAGCACTGAGCCAACAGTTTCAGAATGAATACTCTCAGGCCTGGATATTTAGTTATTCTGTGCAAGCATGCTTGTATTCTGTGGGAGTTCAGGAGGTTTTCTGTAAAGTGTAAAAATGACCCTTCCTTCAATGTGCCTTTAAAAAAATATTTATCTCCTATGTAGTTATTTTTGAATAATCAAAAAATTTTTTATATTGACTAAAAATAAAACACCAAATATCAGAACTCAAGGCATTTTTCCCCAAGGATTTTAAAGGCAGAATTCTGATATTTTAAAAGCAGAGAGAAATAGAAAATCCCTTGGATGTATAAATATACCAGGGATAAATAAAACTCCAGAAGTGAGGTGATTTTTCCCCCACCCTGCAGATGTTGCTAATGGGCCATTTTTGGATGTTTGGTGCTCTGAGAACAGACTCTCATTGGCACTACACCCCACCAACCAGTCTCAATTCATCACTTGAAAATGAAATCACTTCTTTTAGACTGTACCTAAGGTTCTCACAGTGGGGAATGGATTTATTTGCCACAAATATAGCACAGCACACCAGGTTAACACACTTGAGCAACATAAAGGTTTATCTCACAGCGCTGAAGACCAGAAGTGTGGATTTTAGCTGTGTCCGCAGCACTATATTTATTCAACTGGGTTTTGGTTCTGAAGGCAACCCTGTGGCTCCTGACCATACATGCATGGTCTTCATCTACAAATGCCTGCCAGCACCTTTCCGTAAGGACATCAGTCATGTCAGGCTAGAGCTCACCAGAATCACCTCAGTTTCTCTTTCTTAAGGGCCTCCCATCTTTAAGTACAATCACATTCTGAGGCACTGCAGTATAAGACTTCAGCACACAGATTTCAAGGGACACAACTCAATCTTCTCAGGATAGACCCTTGAGAGGTCAGAAAAGCAGTTATGTGTCCTGTAGGGGGATTATGTTGTTCCATTGTAAATAATTGTCCCACCCACTGGTTTAGTAAAAAGCACAGATTGGCCAAAGGCAGACTGGAAGTGTGGGCATGGCTACCAGACTAGGAAAACTCTAGGAACAGGCAGAAGAGAGCAGAAGTGCCAGAGAGAAGCCAGAAGATGCAGAGGACAACTATGCTGCTCTGAGAAAAGGTACCGAGCCACATGGCTGAACAGGATAAGAGTCATGGGTTAGTTTAAGGGTAAAGAGTTAGCAAGTTATATGCCTGGGCCTTAGGCCAATCAGCCTAAGCATCTGTGTGTCTCTGCAGGTCTGTGGGTCTGCGGGCCTAAACCTTGAGGCTAGGCCTGAAAATACAGGCCTGAAACCCCCTACTACAGTGTTCCCAAATTGCCCCTCTGCTGGCCTCTGTCTGGCACACTGACTTCCTCTGCTATTGTTGCCAGCTGTGCGGCCTCAATAGTTTCAGAAAGCTCTGGAATAGCTGTTCTCCCTTGTCCATCTGGTATAAGCTCCAGAGTGCTTAGCCACTCACCACTGCACTTACATGGACTTTACCACACATTGTGAATCCCAAAACTACCTCCATCTCTCCCACCTGAACACACCAGGCTTTGGGCACCACTAAAAAAAGAATTCCACTCAATGAAAAGAAAGTGTGCATTTTATTGCAGAGATAACATAAGAAAAAATACATACTGAGCCCTTCAGGTGCTATGCTGTATCTCTCTCTCTCTGTCTATCTCTCTGTCTCTCTGTCTCTGTCTCTCTTTCTCTCTCTCTCTCTCTCTGTCTGTCTGCCCGTCTGCCTGCCTGTCTGTCTGTCTGTCTCTTCTCTTTTATACATCCTAGAGGAGGGCTCTTTGGGCAAGACTATTTCTATTGTTAATTTCTTCAGCTTTGCTGACTTAGATATATTAATAGCACATTGTATTAACACTTTACTTAAGGGTGGGTGGGGATGGTTGCTAATGTTTGCAGCAAGCTGCCTGTCCCAAGGTATTTATAACCTCAGGATTCTCTATTCTTTTCTATTTGTGTGGTCCCAAATTTCACCATGTTTCTTTAATTTTAAAGCATGAATTTCTTCAGTAACTTAGACTGTTATGCATGGATGGTGTGTTGAGAGTCTGCACCCAGCACGGTGACTTCTGCAGAGGGACATTAAGGGAGTAGTTATCTACTTACAGCTATGTGTGCTTGCCCTGTCCTCCTAAAAGGCCCTCCCACACAGCCTACAGGAGGGAACACTTTTGAGGATGCACACTCACTGCAAAATTATGATCTCAAAGTCCACTCTATGTATGCAAATTTTTGTTTCAACAGAGAATTTTTTATTTCATGAGTGTGGTGATATATTTTATAGTTAATAAAATATTCCAGTCTGGAATATCAGATCCACCCACAGTCAAGCCAGGAGGGTCAGAGAGTGGTAACTCATGCCTTTAATCTTAGCACGGGAAAGACCTAGAATGGTGACCTATGTCTTTAGTCCCATAACTCCAGAGTCAACAGATCTTTTTATTTCTGTGAGTTCAAGGCTCAACTACCAAGCAGTAGTAGCTCACACCTTTAATCTTAATTCTAGGATTATGATGCAGAGTTGAACCTGGAAGTGAAACAAATGGACAAAGAAGATATTTAAGGAGGCATAGGCAGACATTCACGTATTCTATAGAAGCAATGAGCCAGGCTGAGGACTCTGGAAGACAATTTTTACCCTGAGAAGTTGGCTGGGTGAGATTTGATTGTGGTCTGTTTCCTCTCTCTGATATTCCAGCTTTTCCCCAATATCTGACTCCGAGTTTTCATTAAATACCAACTAGAATTCATGTCTCAGAAGAGTTTTGTTGCTGCATTTTTATTTGATGTGAGTGTGTGCATGTTTGTGGGTATGTGTGTCAAGGCACCGGGGAACTGTTCTTTACTTCCACCATGAGGATCCTAGGGATCGAACTCAGAGCGTCAAGCTTAAGAGCATGTGCCGCTCCCCACTAAGTCATCTCAACAGCCCCATGGTTTCTCTTCAGTCTCACCCCCTCTCAGCTATTTTGATCACCCACAAATGGTTTATTTTTATATCCTGAATTAAGCATACTTTGGATCTCCCAAGAAATGCTTCGGAATTTGCTATATATGTCAGCCCCTTCATTCAGTTCCAAAGGGAGAGAAGAACTTGTCTGAGAAAGCTTGAGAAAATGAGGAGGACAGAATCATGGTTGTGTTGGAGCTACACAACCAGTGCTGTGTAGGACAGTCTTACAGATGTGCTGTCACATGGGGTTTGACCCAAGTTGAATGCACAGTCACCACCATATAGAGCATGGCTTGGCCCAGCCCACCTTGAACATACTCAGTGTATCACTTACCTTTCTTGTCCCTGCAGTAAAGGACCTGACAGAAACAGCTATGGGAAGGATGAGTTGAGGTGGGCTCTCAGCCACTCTGAAATCCCCATTGGCAGAGAGAAATGAATGCCAGTGTTCAACTCCCTCCTTCCTTTTTGTTCAGTCTGGGACTTTGGCCCATGCAATGCTGCTGCCCACATTCATGGTGAGTCTTCTCACCTCATTTAAACCAATATAGAAACTCCCTAACAACACCCGGAAGTTGCCCGCCAGGTGAGTCTAGGTCATGTCAACTTAAGAATCAATATTAACTGTCATGTTTACACTCCTACACTAGCTTGCAATACAGTGCCCACCTCACAATAAACAGTTGAATACTTCATATATTTCACTAACTGCTCTACTGATTCTATACCACTGTAAACTCCAAAAGTCTCAAGTCAAACCACTTCATCACACATCAGCACAGTTAACTTCCCCAGGACTGTAGCACTGCACACTCATCAAAAAGGTCAGCTTCCTGGAGTTATGGCCCCAGTGTGGAGGCAATTTCCATGAGACAGCTGTCTATCAATCATCCACAGTTTTATAGATAATTGCTAAATCCAGAGAGACTTTCCAAATAGTCTGGCTGATGCCTTCACATATAACACGAATGCTGAGTGCTTGAAAGAGTCTGGGAAGTTAGAAATAATTTTCCTTCCTGGTTAGAATCCAAGAGCCTCAGATTCTGACTAGAGTTCCTGGAACCAAAGAATTTATGAGCAGAGTTGCTTTTAAGCTAGTATATGATTGCTGTGTAGTTAATGAACCAGGAAATATATTTATCATTAATTATCCAAGTTCTTAAAAACTAAACACACACATATGCACACACACACACACACAAGAACACACAAAAAGACATACATTCTTATATATACTTGTATTACTTCAGGATGAACTTTTTGTTGGCCTGATTTCTTTCTACATGTACATATCACAATCATGGATTCTTGGACAGACTTACTGTATTGTCAGCCAACTCGGATAAGCAATGAAAACAAAGAATATCACTCCAGTTTTCAAATTAGCAAGAGCTATTTGACAAAATTTGAAAACTATTTGACAAAACTAAATGGGGTAAGCAGGCAGTCCAGGGAGGACTTTGAAGCAGGGGACACTAGTGATTGTTTCTACATCACCATCTGCTGCCCCTGCTTCAAAGGGGCAGAATATGTGTTGATAATTAGGACTATGAGTCTGGCATGGGGCAGGGGGTGACCCCAGAACTTAGGAGGCTGAGTTATAAACCTATACTATGCGATGATGGTGTCTTACTCACTTTCACTGTCTCTGTATAAACTACCCTGACCAAAGCAACTGAGAGGAGAAAGGTTTTATTTCAGCCTACGGAGCTGGGTTGCTTCTCCTCAGAGCTTGGAAGTCACAGTCCTGGAGCCTGAGGGGTGCTGGTCTCAGTTCTGCAGTCAGGAAGCAGAAGGAGACAATGTTGGTGATTAGTCTGAACTGTCCTTTCTATGCAGTCCAAGACCAGAGCCTGGAGAATGGGGATACTCTCCCTTAGGGTGTATATTCCTTCCCATATCAGTTACTCTAGTGAAGACAGTCCCTCCTACAGATGCCTGAAAAAAGTCTACAGAATTCATCCTAGGTGTCCCTGGGTGATTGTGGATCCATTCAAACTAACAATCAATATTAACCATCACAGCTGAGCTCTAGCTGGGATGCTTGGCATTCTGTACATTCAAAATTTAGGAGCATTTTCAACTTACAGCATTTTCAAAGTGACAGATTTATTGAAGCACACCCCACTGTGAGGAGCACCTGCCATGTCATAGCCATTTCTTAAATGCCTGAACTAAGTGAGCTATTTTCTCTGAGTACCAGACTTCCTCTCTCCAAAGCAGGGATATCAGAAGTCCCTAATGACTGGGGTTGCTATGGTTTAGCATTTTAAGGTACTTACATAGCACTATCTAGATGCAGCTGAAAGAGTAAATTATGATTTAGCAATGGTGATCTGCTTCCAACTTTCAAAATGTGAGTCCTGGCCACTGAAAGCCCCTGCTCTGCACCTGCAGCTTCCAGCTCCAAGCCCAGCAACAGAGCCAGGCATTACTTTCATAACTAACTTCTCTGCTGGTGACACCATTCAGAAATGGAGAGATCATGAAGCAGACAGTTAGGTTCAGGATGTTCACAGTAGTATTATTGGGATGACATTCTGACACTAATCTGGTTGAGGGCGCCAAGTTCTAGCAGAGGACCCAGGCTCACTTTCACCTGGTGGCTCACAACTATCCCTAATTCTGGTTCCAGGTGATCTGGTTCCCTTTTCTTCCCTCTGTGGGCACCAGGCACATACATACAGGCAAAGCATCCATGCACATGAAACAAAACAAACAAAGCCTTTAAATATTCAAGGCCAAAGTGAAAGCTGAACTCTGAATTTACCTTCAATGGATGGTAACCATTACTTTTTCTGAGGGCATGGCCCGTCCTGGAGAACCAGGGCTTCTAAAACTCCTTACTCTGCTTGGCTAAGGAGGTATGCTTGCTTTCTGCTTCATATCTTTAAATATTAGTAAGAGTGGATTTTTCTCTCTTTTTTCAAAAATGTTTCCTCTGCTCTGTAAAGGCAAGAAAAGAATTTTACATGGCTATTGTGTTCCTGTGGAAATCAGTGCTTCACGGGTCTGGATGCTCCAACTAGTGATACTGCATTGGGCTCACTTTGTAGGTTTTCACCCTGTAATACACATAAAGAATTCTCCAGCATATATTAAGAAACTGGCCATCAGTGTTTCATTTATGCATCTGCTTTCAGACACACTTTAAATGCTTGTTTCTTAATCATTTAAAAGTTTCCAAACACTTCCAGATTGTATGAGAATCAGATTATTCCTAAAAGATTATTTCTTTTGAATTTATGTGTATAGGTGTTTTATGTATGTGAACCAGTGTGTGCAGCATTCTTGGGGGGGGGGGGGCGCAGGCAAAAGAGGATGCCAGAACTTCCGGGACTGGGGTTACACACAATTAATTGTAAACACTCCTACATATGCTCTTAACCACTGAACCTTCTCTCCAGCCTTAGTCACGTGGCCTCTTAACTATTTTGATGGCTTATTGTAAACTTGTTAAGAAAATGAGGAGGAAATATGGCTGTCAGGGAGTTTGCACCATAAAAAAGCTATCATCAATAAAGCAAAAACTATCTTTTGGCATCTTGTTTAATTTCAACATTGTAAAATCTCAGTAAAATGTTTAAATTAAGAATTGTAAGTACTTGGATCACAAACAGCCTACTGATTTTGTCATATTTTATACCTCATAAGAATTTCCTCTTTGTCAACTGCATTAATTCTATCAGAAATGCCTTCTTTACAAAGGTAAGATGAATATATATCCACAAGTGCATGATGAAATCCTTAGCTTAAATGCTGTTACCATTCATGTCATTTTGCCTTGAGCATAATAATCCTTAAGACTCCTATAGTCTTAATACAAGAATTGCTTTGTATGTGAAGACAAAAATATTATGAAAATTATTTTAGTATTTCCTTGTAGGGGTGTGAGAAACCATGGAAGCATCAGTTGCTTGCTTTTCAGTCAGTTCCAAGCTAGCAGGTTCACATGAAGCACTCTAACACTGCTATAGCTGAGGGGATGGCTTTGTGCTTACACAGGACCTGGGTTCGGTTCCCAGCACCCACTCCATGAGGCTCAAAATCTTCTGTAATTCTATAGCCAGAGAATCTGACATCCTTTTCTGGTCTCTCTGATCACTTCACACATGTAGCACACGCAGACACAGACACACACATAGACAGACACACACACACTACAGTTCTACGAGAGCGGTTTTTAAAGCTTCTAACAGCAGCAGTGAAAGTAGGAAATGCTGTAACCTGAAAGGAATATTCATCTTTTCAACATTTGTGTCTAAACTCAAATACAAATTTGCTTAGCTCAATTTATTTCTGGATAATCATCGTAACTATGAAACTATTCTTATTATAATTAAAATAAATCAAGAGTTTTTCAAAGCAGAGCTTCAGTAGCTGGATCTGTGTTGTTCACACATAACCTGGTACCTACAGGAGCTAATCCCACAGAAGGCCCCCCACAGTCTCCCCTATTTGCTTTCGGAATAACCTGAATTCAAGTCTGTAGCTAGAAGCCAGGCTCTTTACAGTTTGGTAGGAACACCAAGTCCAGCTGTAAAGTATCCAAGTACTGCAGGAATATCTTTTATTTCAAAGCACAACAGCCATTTGTATTAAGTATCAGAACTTCAGAGGCTGCTGAGGACGAGTCAGACAGTGAAAATTTGACCTTGGTCTTGTCTTTGTCAGACATCATACTTAAGGAAACTCGCAAGCTTTGGCTTATCTTTCAAAGAGTAAGAGAAGCCAACAAGCCAGTGGAATTAGTGGAATAATTTGGAAATAAGCAGCCAACATCTGGAGTCCCACCCACCCATATGAGCCATAGAAACATAACTTCATGCTGTATAAAGCTATTTTTGTAGACACACTTCCGCCACTAAAACCTATAATCTAATGAGTCCTCTTCTCTTGCAAATCTGTCTCCCCATCTGCCTACTCTGTGAGTGACCTTGATTCATTTTCTTTAGCTTGTGTCTCTGGAATTATCTTGTGTATATCAAAGCATCCAATTAGTACATGCTCAGTCACTCATTCATCAGTTTGTGTCTATGCTATTCTTTCAACTACCAACTGTGCCATATATCTCACACTCACTGTAGTTTCTGATTCATTTTCCACATCCAAAACAATCATAAACAGGACCACGAGATTAAACACTATCTTAAAAGCAAGACACTAGCATTCATCATGACATTTACCTCCTGGAGAATCTCAGGTAATCTCAAGATGGGAAGACAGAAGCTCATCTAACAGGAGACAAATGCCCAGTTAACTTTGGTGCCCTTGCCTGTGGTAATGAGCACCTTCTCAAATCTTCCAGGAATTTTTTCCCCAACTGATCATCATCTCCACAGCCAATCAAAATATTTCAGTTGTACTAGGCTGTAAACACACTATGCTAGGTCTTTTCTCTGTCCCTCAGAGGATGCAGATTCCTACCTTGATCATCAAAGAAATGGTGGCCATCATCCCCTCTTAATGTCAAGCCAAGAGGAGAATGAGGTTGGTCAAGGCTATAGTCTGTCAGAAGGAGGCAGTCTGGAAACACAGAGTGTTTGGGAAGAGCTGCTATTCTCTTTCTTTTCCCACACACATCTTGCTTTTTGGTCTATTGCCCCTGGCCTTATCATAGTCTCAGGATGTGGCCAAATCTGAGCCACTGACTGTCTTAGGGCTGTGAAGAGACACCAAGGCAACTCTTATAAAGAAAAACATGTAATTGGGGCTGACTTACAGTTCAGTGATTAAATTCATTGTCATCATGGTGGAACTCGCAGCATGCAGGCAAACATGGTGCTGGAGAAGGAGCTGAGAATTCTACTTCTGGATCAATTGGCAGGCAGCAAGAAGAGGAGATTTGTTCTGGCTTGAGTTTCTGAACCCCCTCCCCCCTCCCCCCACTCCCAATGACCTACTTTCTCTAGCTAGGCCACACCTACTCCAACAAGAACACATATTCTGATCCTTTCAAATGATACCACTGCCCTAATCTCTCAGAGTGTTTAGTTAGCTCTGACTCCCTTCTGGGAATAGGAATCTTTTTAATTCCCCAAGAATGGAGCTCTATGTGACCTTCTTTGCTTTAGAGCTAGATTTGTATGAGCAAAGGTCACAGTCATGTGTTCTTATTCCAATTCTGGTCTGTCAACAATTGTATTTATGGTAACATCTTTTGATGTTTTATCTTATCTGTAGTGGCTGCTTAGTATGGACAGTGTGTTTTGAAATAATCTTTCATGTTGCCACCTTCTCCCATGGTTTAGACACTGTTCAAGATGTCATACATTCACATCCAGTCATACCTCCTCTAAAACTGAAAATGAACAAAATCTACTCGAGTTCAAGGTCAAAGTTTATTCCTTCAGACCAAAAAAAAAAAAAAAAAATTGAAGGTGGACAGTGACTGTTCTGTGTGTTAAGTGGCTCAGCATCATGTCTCAATTTGGGTCTGGTAGCTGGCTCCACCTCAGCACACATGGCTATGCAGAGTCTTTTGACACAGATAAATGTCCTCTGAGGACAGGGAAGTCAGTAATATCATCTGAGAACTAGTGACCCAAAGTAACGCCAAAGGAAGAGGAATGTCCAAAAAAAAAAGCACTGGAGGTTGGGATTGGGAGATGGGGAACATGGCTCCAGGGCAGAGCCCAGCCCAGAAATGTGAAGTCCCTGTGTTAAACTCTAATGACATCAAATCAAACCAAACCACGAAATGCACTCAGTGATTATCAGATTTGTTAGATGGAATGTCTCTTTATATTTTACATTAAATAATATTTTTGACCAAAAAACTTGAATTGGCATTTTATCACATATATTTATTATATATATAAAATTGTGTTTGGTAACAATTGAAGATGGTGTGTCCTGGTTACTATGTGTGATAAAGAGGCTGCCTCAGATAATGAAGTGTCAACTAGCCTGCACATACAGTGTAGAAACCACAGAGACACTGTCTTTAACAAGATGGAAGGTGAAACACACACACACATACACACACACACACACACACACACACACACACAATGATTGAACAATTTGCAAACTATGGTGACATAGAGTGACAATACTTCCACATATTAAGACAGCAATTATATTCCTTCTGAATACTCATTCCCAAATGACATTTTTATTCATGAACTTAAATATATTTAATTTCTTCATGCAAAAATTTTATTTATAGTTTTTAATTAACAGAGTGAATTATATTACAATGACCATTATTTTCAATGAAAATTATTTTCAGAAAACTTACACTCCTTTTTAATTGGTTAAAAAAATATGTCAAACATTCAAACAAAATATGTCAAAATAATTTTATATTTTATTGTATTCTCCTTTGAAATATAAATAATTCTCTTTTTCTAGAAGACAAAACACAAATAAAATATTTCCAGGAGGATGCTCATACACTGCAATGGATATGCTCCCCTAAGAACTTAAAGATGATATTTAGGAGCATCTAAGATGTTCAGAGCTCATGCAAAAAGCAGCTGATGTCCTGCCCTGCACATAAACCCCAAACATTTTTTGAAAAGTTATTAGTAGCTAGTGGCATTGTTTTTGGGCATGGGTGACTGGAGTGTCAATGTGGGAAGTACTCTTGTGAGTTTGTGGTAATTTGAAAAAATGACACACATAGGATCATATGTTTGAATGCTTGGTCTTCAGTTGGTGGAACTGTTTAGAAAGGATTAGGGGTGTGGCCTGTAATGTCTTTGGAGATGGGCTTTAAAGTTTCAAAATTCCACATGATGCCAATTCTCTTTCCCTCTCTGCCTGCTGCCTGTGGATCAGGATGTAAAGCTCCTGGCTACTGCTCCAGTGCCATGCCTGTGAATATCTAATCATGATAATAATGGACTAACCTTCTAAAACTACAAGCAAGCCCTAAATTAATTGTTCTCTTCTATAAGCATTTCCTTAATCATGGTGTCCCTTTGCAGCAATAGAACAGTGACTAAGTCCTACAGCACATATACATCAAGAGAAAGTGGTTGTGTTCTGCTTTAACCCACTGGCTACTTCTTGTCTGTTTTTCTGTTTCTTGTTTATTTACATGCACAGTTTTGACAGAGATTTCCAGAAATACCACACTCATGCTGTGGCAGAGTGTTCTGAAGCTTCTAGTATTTCTGATCTCGGTGTGACCATGTTTTCCCTTACAATAAACAAGGCAATTAATGCAAAAATGTAATGCAGCACGATCCATTTGCAAGGTGACCAAGGTCAGCCTGTATTTTAGTTCTATATCCTTTGGATACAAACTCAATAATAAACTTCAGCGTAAGCCAAGTTCAGTTGGGAATGAGAACAACATGGACCCAATGTCACTGAACTGTACAGAAATTATCATAATGTACAATCACCAATTCATTCTAATGGTTTTAAAAAAGGATGGAAAAAAATTCCATTACTTATCTCATAAAAATCACCACATATTTGCCAGTGTTCATAGCGAGTGTTCAGAAACGTATGTGGCCAAATTGGTAGAGATACTCAATATATGTAATTTATATACTTCTTGGTTAGACACAACTAACTTTTGAACAATCGGGGCCATAAGAACTGTCCTGAATATTAGGAAAGTTTCTTCCTAAGTTCATGCTCAAGATGGAATTTTCCCTTAGTCATTTACCCTTTGAGAGTACACAGACCCATTTCATTACTATTTCTGAAGTGTTGTTTCTTAGGAGACAAAATTGCCTGGCTGAATCATCTGCCCCCACACTGTTGGGACAAGATGTAGGCATTTCCATGAGGGCCTGGCTCACTCCAACACCTCCTCCAGTTTTTCTTTCCTTAGCCATGCTAGCATCTTCAAATTGTATCCTGGCATTGATGGAAGATGGACATTAGCAACTTTTCAATATAGTTTTATGGCCCTGGAAGTAGTAGTGACAGTGAATTATCTTTAAAACAAAAACTACTTGCTTATTTAACTTTTGCTGCATTGCCTACTCTTACCTGTAGTGTTTATGCTTTCTGACAACCATACAAAGCACTTTGGGAAAATCCCTGAAACAGCACCTGCTCCCAAAAGAGAGTAACAGGTGACAGTCACCCCCAGAAACTACTGCAATGATGACAACTAATGGGATGGTGTCTACCAGCCACGGATGATGCTGTTTGGGTGTCAGGAGACTTGAGGGAAATGTTATGTGAGCTCTTGATATACTTTCAAGATCCTCTTAGCCTCTAAATACATGAATCTCCTTCTCTTCAAGTCAGGGACCTGTGAGGTTCTAGTGAAATCACTTTATAATGCACTGTAGAGCCCTAAAAGTACCAGGATTCCATTCCCACCAGAAGCAGCTGCTTTGGAAACAGGTGACTTAATCACTAGGGGATGGGTAACTCCCCTAGGAATCCCTGAGCATGCGTGGTGGGCAGAAGGTATTAAGTTCTTGCTGTAGCAGATGGGGGCAGGAGGAACACTGAGAGGTACAGTTGATGTGAGAAGAGCAACCCCGTTGTTGATTATCAACTCAGCAGGATCTGGAACCAGCTATGAGGGACCCTCTGAGCATGTGAAAGATTCTCCAGGTTGGTTTAATGGGGGTAGAAATGACCCACACTAAAGAAAGGTGTCACCATTCCTTGGCTGGAGCCCTGGGATGCATAAAATGGAGAAAATGGATTGTGGCCAGCACTCCATTTTTCTCTTTTTCCTGACCCAAATGAAATGTGACCAGCTGGCTCAGCTTTTGACACCAGTACCTCCCCGCAAGTGCCCATCTCTCAAACTGTGAGACCAAATAAACTCCCAAATTGCTCTGTTTCCAGTGTTTTATGACATCAAGGGAAGAAATGGTAAACACAAGGGCAGAATTTACATAAATGCTACAGATGGCGTGAAAGTGTGTATCTGTAAGCTCTAACAATCCTTGTCCCAAGCAACAGACCAAGACAAAATTCCAAGCAGTTTTAATCTATTCTTGAACCACGTCAGAACTCACAGACCAAACTCTGTGAGCAGGAGAAAATGGCTGTACCGTGAGAGAACTGTGGGCAGATCAGGATCTCGAACAACTGGCATTTCAGTCAGGAAACAATGGCTGTGCAGACAAGATTCGAAATACAGACTTACTTCTTAGAATATAACAGTTCTCCCAAAACCTAGAGCTCTGAAGTTAGCAGATATCACACACGAACACACAGAGACACACAGCAACACAACACACATACACCAAAACCACCTTAGAATGGATTGCAGCGTTTGTGCCCTGAGATGTGCGAAGTTTAAAATTTTAATTCAAAAGGCACTCATACACGGGATCTATGAATCAGATTCCCATGTTATACTTTTATTTAAAACAATTCTCTTCTCATATAATCTATTTTGATCCTAGTTCCCTTCCCTCTGTTCCTCCCAGGCTCTCCTCACCTCACCTTACCTTCAGATCCACTCCATTTCTGCTGCCTCTCATTAGGAAAATACAATTAAACACAACAAAATAAAATATAATAAGACAAAACAAAACTGTTATATCTAAGCTGGACATGGAAACCCAACAGGAAGAAGAGTCTAAAGGACAAATGAAGAGTCAGAGGCCTACTTGTTCTCATAGTCAGGAGTCCCACAAAAATACTAAGCTAGTAGCTGTAATATATGACAGAAAATCTGATGCAGACCTGTGTAAGCCCCACACTTGCTTCTTCAGTCTCTGTGAACTCAAATGCACCCTGTTCTCCAGGAGTTCTCAGAGGGCCTTATTTTCCTGGAGTCCTCCATCCCCTTGCCTCTTAAAATCTTTCCCCTTCCTTTTCTATGGCATTATGTGGGAGGAATTTGAGATAAAGCTCCAATTTAGTCTCTCTCTCCACATAATGCCTGGTTGTGAGTCTCTGTTATTTGTTCCCATCTGCTGCAGGAGAAGTGTCTCTGGGCTAGGCACTGATCTATGAGTATGGTAGTATATCATTAGGAATTATTTTTTTTTCCTTTAGACTAATGTTTAGTTTTATACTAGATCTGTTGGCTATCTCGACTCTAGTTCTTGGTCACCCAAGTAGTGGTAGGTACGAGCTCCTTCTCATGGAGTGGGCCTTAGTCAAATCAGACATTGGTTGACTACTCCTGTAAGTTCGGTACAGTCATTGCCCTGGCGTATTTTTCAGAAAGGACATATTGTAGGTCAAAGGTTTTTTTGTAGCTGGATTGGTGCCCATGTTTCCCTTTTTAGTAGCCTGAAGAGTACATTCTTTCAAAAAAAAAGACTAGAATGTAGGGGTGAAGGCTCCTTGTAGGCATCAGCTTGACTTCTTCATGTTTAATTAGTTATATAGATGTTGTGTTAAGCAATGGGACCCTCTGTCAGTTTACAGAGAACAACACTTCATCATCCTGGGTTGTTTGGGGATCTCCATGGGACACACACCCCTCCCAAAGCCCCCTTCAACAATTCAATAGAATACAACTGAGTCCTGCTACTGGAAGCCTTGCCTGACAACAAGAGATGGCCAGTTGAGACTCTGTGGCCCCACATTACTGGGAGTTCTCATTAGGGTCACCCTCATAGATTTCAGGAAGTTTCTACTGCATTATGTTTCCACATTTCTTCTAAATGCCCCCAGTTCTAACTAACTTTCTTTCTTCTCACAGGATCCCTCTTTCTCCTATCCCCACCCAACCCCAGTGTATCCATAAAATACATTTTTTTCCTAGACCCCTTCCTTTTTGCCTAGTCTCTCTGGAGATATAGCTTGGTTACGTACCATATTTATTTTTCTGGGTCTGGATTATCTCACTCAGGATGATTTCTTCTAGTTCCATCCATTGCCCACAAATGCCATCAATACTCCATGCACTACATTTTCTTTACTGTTTCTCCTCTTAAGAGACATTTAGATTGTTTCCGATATCTGGCTACTATCAATAAAGCTATAATGAACATGGCTGACTAAGTATTCTTGTGGTAGGATGTAGCATTCTTTGGGTATATGCTCAAGAGTGGTATAGCTGGATCCTGAGGTAGATCTAGTCCTAATTTTCTGAGGAACCACCATATTTATTTCTGTAATGGTTTTATACGTTTTCACAGCCACCAACAATTGAGGAGTGTTCCCCTTGCTCCACATCCTCTCCAGCATGAGCTGTCACTTGTGTTATTGATCTTTATCTTTCTGACAGATGTAAGACAGACTCTCAAAGTATTTTTAATTTGTATTTTCCTGCTAGCTAAGAATGTTGAATATTTCTTTAAGTGTTTCTTGGCAATTTGAATTTTCTCTATTGAAAATACTCTTTTTAGGCTTGTGCCTCATTTTGTTATTGAATTATTGGGTTACTTAATACCCAGTTTCTTGAGTTCTTTATATATTTTAAGTATTAGTTCTCTGTTGAATGTAGAGTTAGTAAAAACAACAACAACAAAAAAATCTTTTCCCATTCTGTAAGTTGCTATTTTGTCTCATTGATGGTTTGTATTCTTTGCTGTGCAGAAACTCTTTATTCTTATTAGGTCCCACTTATTACTTGCTGATCTTAGTGCCTATGCTATTGGTGTTTGGGTCATAAGGTTGTCTCCTGAACCAATGCATTCAGGGCTATTCTCCACTTTTTTTCCCATCAGATTCAGTATATCTGGTTTTATGTTGAGGACTTTGACCTACTTGGATTTGAGTTTTGTGCAGGGTAATAAGTGTGAATCTATTCACATTCTTCTACATGTAGACATTCTTCTACGTGTAGCCCAAGGTCCAGAACCATGTATGGCTGCTTAGCCTCTAAAAATGACTTAGATGCTTATATTAATTATAAGCTGTTTGCCCTATGGCTCAGGATTATTGCTATCTAGCTCTTGAATCTTAAATCATTTTTATTAATCTACATCTTGCTGCATGGCCCATGACATATTTGAGTTCTTCTACATACTGCTTCTTGAGTGGCTAGATCGCATCTCTTAGACTCTGCCCTCCTCTTTTATCTATGCTCGGTTTTCCCACCTGCTTCTAAGATGCCTTGCTGGGGTGGGATTTAAGTGTTAGCTCATAAAGTTAAAAGACATATATCCAAAGTCCTAAAAACCTAAAAACCTAAAAAAAAAAAAAACTACTAAAATCTTAAACAGCTCATTTAGTTCCTATTTTTAAAAAAAAATTAAAATCAACATCCATCACCTAGACCATCTGATCACTCAAAAATCTTCCTAAAATATAACCTATAATCATGAGTGTTAAATTACTCTCCAATAAATATTAATCCTATATGTAATATATTACAAATAAAATTTATTATAATACCTTGCCATAGGCAAAAACAGTCCCTTTATTAACCAATGATATTCACAGCATACAGAAAGATATCCCACATCACTTTTTTTGTCTAATAAAATAGGAGTTTTAATTTTAACATAGTAAAATTATGTATAACAAAACAGTTATTAAGTAATAATTATAATTTTTAGTCTATTTGTATTTAGCAAAAATTTTAAAATATTTTATCATATATTTTATTTTTGTGGGTTTAAAATTTTATATCTAATTTATATTTTATTATAATTAAGAAAAACTATAACTATCTAATCTTTAACTATATCAAAGACCACAGAAGGATATAATATTACCTGCAGGAAGTGTAAGCAACTTTTAAAATCTAGAAATGACATTTGGATGCTTGGACAGTCACTTAAAGTCTTTTTTGTAATGTTGGGGCATCAATCTTTAGTATATAGGCTTAGCATCTCTGTCATAATTTTTAGTGAAGTAGGAAATTTAAAGGACTATTTTATCTATTTTGGCATAATTTGTCAGTTGGTGTGTGTGTGTGTGTGTGTGTGTGTGTGTGTGTGTGTGTGTGTGTGTGTGTGTGTCTTATAGAATGTCTGGCAATCTCTGTGAAGCAGGAGCCTCCTGAAAGACTATTTGGACAACCTTGTATTACTCATAATTTTAGTAGAATTGCTTTGAGTTTCTCTCCATTTAATTTGATGTTGGAGATAGGCTTTAAATTGCTTTATTATGTTTAAGTATGTCCATTGTATATGTGATCTCTCCAGGACTTTTATCATAAAGGAATGCTGGGTTTTACTAAAGGCCTTTTGTAGTAGCAGGTTCTCGGGTCCCGTGCGCCAGAGATCCGGGACCCACAGACCTGCCGCCGGGACTGCTTATCTGCGCACTGCCGCCCAGGCCCCCAGAAACGACTCAGACGCTTTTATTAACTTCATGCTGTTTGGCCTATGGCTCGGGCACATTGCTAGCTAGCTCTTACATCTTAAATCAACCCATTTCTATTAATCTGTGGGCCACGGGGCCCGTGTGGCTCACCCGTGTCTCCTTACATGTTGCTCCTTGGGCGGCTGGCTCGATCTGCCTCTGACTCCGCCCTGCTTCTCCTACCTAAACTCTGAACTCTCCTCCTACTTATTCTATGGTGCCCGCCATGGCCCAAAACAGCTCCTTTATTTAAAGATTGAGATTCACAGCATACATAAAAGCATTCCCACATCAGCCTTTTGTATCATTCATAAGATGATCATGTAGGGTTTTTTTTTTTTTTTTCAATTTGTTTATATGGTGGATTATGTTGACTGATTTTCAAATATTGAACCATCTCTGTATCTCTGGAATGAAGCCTACTTGATCATGGTATATGATCTCTTTGATCTGCTCTTAAATTTTGTTTGCAAGTTTTTTTATTGAGTATTTTTGCATCTATTTTTATAAGTGAAACTGGTTTGTAATTTTCTTTTTTGTTGAGTCTTTATGTGGTTTGGGTATCGAGGTAACTGCAGCCCCATAAAATGAATCAAGCAACATTCCTTCTGTGTCTGTTTTCTGGGATATTTGAGGAGTATTGGCATTAATTCTTCTTAGAAAGTCTTGTAGAATTCTGCACTAAAAACTGCCTAGTTGTGGGTGGAGGGGCTGGAAAACTTAATGACTGATTCTATTCACTAGAACTTATCAGTCTATTTAAATATGTATCTGATCTAGATTTAACTTTGGTAAGTGGTATCTATTGAGAAAAGTATCTATGATACTTTATGATGGCTCACACACATCTATAATGAGATATGGTGCTATCTTCTAGTGTTCAGGCATGCATGCAAGCAGAACATTGTATACATAATAAATAAATTATTCTAAAAAAAAAAAAAAAAAAGGAAAGAAAGTTTTTCTGAGTATACTAGTTTGGCATTTGTGGTCTCTTAAAGTCTACTACACATCTGTCCTGGCCTTTGGGGCTTTTACAGTCTGCATTGAGAAGTTAGGTGGTATTCTAATATGTCTGCCTTTATTTGTTTCTTGTTCTTTTCCCCTTGCAACTTTTTATATTCTTTCTTTGTTATGCATATTTAGTGTTTTGATGATTATGTGCCAAGGGGGACTTTCTTTTCTGGTCCAATTTATTTGGCGTTCTGTATGTGTCTTGTAACTTTATAGGCAACCCCTTTCTGTAGGAGCAGAAAACTTTTTCTAAATTCTTCTAGGAAAACTTTTGTCTATGGATTTGTTGAAGATATTTTCTGGACCTTTGAGCTGGATTTCTTCTCCTTCCTCTATACCTATAATTCTTCGGTTTGATCTTTTCATGGTGTGCAGATTTCCTGGATTATTTTGTCAGGAGTTTTTTGGATTTGGTATTTTTTTGACTGGTGTATCCATTTCTTCTATTCTAACTTCAATGCTTAACATTTTTCCATCTCTTGTATTCTGCTGGTGAAGGCTGATGATGTAGCTCCTATTTGAATTCCTAATTTTTTTATTTCTTTAAGTTTGTGTTTTTTTTTTATTGCTTCTACTTCCGTTTGAAGTTTTGAGCAGTTTTATTAGTTTCCTTCAACTGTTGGCTCCTGTTTTCTTGGCTTTGTTTAAGGGATTTATTCATTTCCTCCAATTGTTTGTTTGCTTTTCCTGAATTTCTTTAAGGGATTTATTAATCTCTACTTTAAGGACCTTTATCATCTTCATATAGTTAGTTTTAAGGTCTTTTTCTTGTGTGTCAGCTATGTTGGAATACTGAGGGCCTGCTGTGGTAGGACAGCTGGGCTCTAGTGGGGATAGACATTGTCTCAGCTGTTATTGGTTGTGTTCTTATGCTGGAATCTAAGCGTCTGGATTTGGAATGATTATAAATATAGGATCTGATTTCTGGATTTGTCTTTGTTGCACTTTGTTCTTTGGTTTCTGTTTCCTCCTCAGATTTTTGAAGAATATGATGACTCTGTGTTGCATGTTCCCCTGACCTGCTCAGTTGGTGTGTTCCCTGCTGGTGTTGGAGGCTGGGATACTAGGATGAGTTGAGGGGATGTAAGGTTGGAGGAGGAGGTCTTAGTAATCCATTGGGGATGGGGTCAGAGAGGAAAGTGAGACCACAGCAGGTTTCCAGCTACAGAGCTGGAAATGAGATGGAGTGGATTAGATCTCAGGAGCAGTAGGAGAGGTGAGTGTTTGCCTTCAGTGTTGCCCTGGGAGGAGAGGCTTTTGGGTTAGCAGGGGGTGCACTTGCAGGGGTTGGGATCTGAGACAAAGACATAAGTACCACAAGGATGGTTGGAAGAAGAACTCTATGGAGTTCACAGGAGATGGGAGCAGAGGAGTCAGGGAAGGTTGCCACTGGTGTTCTGTTACAGAGCTCAGAGGAGACTGAGGAACAGAGAGAAAAGAGAAGCTCTGTTGGTTGTCTACCTGGTTTTCATGGGCATGGTCTGTGATCCATCTTATACTATTATTTGTGAATTCAATACTTACTTCATAGACTTTCTTTTAAGGAAAATGAAATACCAATGATGCTGCTGATCTATGGAGAGCAGTGATTCTCAACCTGTGAGTCCAGACACCTTTTGGGTGTTGAATAACCCTTTCACAACAGTTGCCTAAGACCACCAGAAAACATAGATATTTACATTATGATTCATAACAGTAGCAAAATTACAGTTATGAAATAACAATGAAAATAATTTTATGATCGAGGTTTTCCACAATATGAGGAACTATGTTAAAGTGTAATAGTGTGGTCTACAGCCAATGATGTAAAATGGCATTATACTATGTCCTGTATCCACTGCACCTGAAATCATGCTTACAGAACCCCTAAAATGTCCTCACATTTTATTTTCTTTATTGTTCATGTGTCTGTTCATGTATGAAATCACCTATGAGTGGAAGCCAGAGGTCAACCTTCCTCACCTCCTTTCTGAGACAGGGTCTCTCATTGATCTGAAGCTTTTAGGTGGGCTAGGGGGGATGCCTATAGCAATCATCAGTTTCCACCTCCCCAATGTGGGAGTGTGTGCACACCTCATCACACCAAACTTTTTGTGTACCCTCTGGGGATTAAAGGCAGGTGCCTGTATGTGATTCAAGCTCTTTACCGACTTAGCTGCCTTCTCAGCTCTAGCTTTCACATCCTGAAACCATACAACTGAATTCTATCATGAATCTCAGTTGAAAATACCCTGAAGAGCAAGGAAATGTTCTTAGCTTCACATCGGACATTAAGATTGTTCTGATAGAGGCACCAGTTTTATTGAACAATAACCTACAGCAAATTCTAAGCAGGCTTCTGATTCTCCTGTGGGTGTGTTTGTCAGAGAGAGAGATCTAGCCAACAGGAGATGTTTAGGTTCGTGGAACAAGCTAGGAACAAAGGAAGAGTGAACCGAGATCAAAAAGGCATCGGTGCATGGATTCTATGGGTTTTTTTATGATATAAATCAATGAAGTTTCCAAGACATCCATGGCAGAAACAGCAAATTACACTATTAGGAACAGAGACAGGGCCTGGGACATTTCAAATTCATTCAGCAGCTTTTTTTTTAGATGGGCAGGAGTTCTCTCCTTGGAGTGGAATTGAGCCAGTTGGTTGGTGCTCTTGACAATGGGGCAGCTTTTATCTAAGCAGCAATGCTCATGCTAACAGGAAACCTCTCTGCTCGAAAGCCACACAAGAGCCCTGGTCAGTTCATTTGAATGACTCCAGAGCCATCTTCACAGACCCTTCAAGGTAAACTGTGTGCCAAACAGTACATCAGAAGTTTGTGAAACTCCCTGCAGTAAAAAATGCACCAAGACTAGATTTCACCTAAGATCTTTCTTCTGTTTACTTTCTTTGTTTTGATCTATGGCACAGAGACTCTACATGCTCAGAGTGTCCCCACTATGAAGCCAGTCTCATGAATATATTTAAACATGATGAAATCCCATTTGCCACAATCACTTTTCTGTTCCTCTTGTTCTGGTCCTAAGACCCTGGAGAGTCAAGTTCTACAGAGACTATGGTAACACACAGCCATTTCCCTGTAGATGAGCTGAAGGAGACTTCCTATGGAAGAAGTTCAGGAAAGAGGTTCCATGTAAGCATGAGACCCTAGATTAGTCCCTAGAATCCATGTTCTCTTCTGTTTTTAAGCCAGGTGTGGTAGTGTGAACTTGTATTCTCAACACTAGGCAGAGACAAGCAGATGCCTGGTGACTGAGACTACCTGGTGAGCTCCAGGCCAGTGAGAGATGGCGTCTAAGACCTTCTTCTGTATGTACACACACACACACACACACACACACACACACACACACACACACACACATCTATACTTCTCTTTCACTCACACAAAAGAAAAAAATCAAGATGTTTGCTCATTCATCACCTTCAATGTTTACTGTGTTGAAGATACTGTGGGACAGAGAAGCTGTGAGTTTACCTTTTATATATTTCCTGTCCAAAAAGAAAGAAATATTTTTTATGAGTGTATTACAACATCATAGGGTGAACATTACCAAAGAGGTATAAACTATGTAATGGAAACAATGTGAAAGACAACAAAGTCAGTTTTAAAAAGTCATCACCTGCCCCCAAAATTTTCAAGATAATCTTGAAGCATGAGGAAGAGTTAGTCTTTCTGGAGTTAGAGGGTCGGGGAGACAAGTGATAGTGAGAAAAAAAATAAACACAGCCTGAAGAACAGGGGTTGGCATGAGCAGGTGCAGAATGATTGATAAGGTCCCCATATTGATTTCCAGCTGAAAGCTACTGACTTCTAATCAAGGAGAAAAGAAATACATATAAAGTACCTGTCTGTCCCTTTGCCATGCTTCTGTCTTGCCACTGCATCTCGCCTAGCTTTTTCCCCTCTTGCTTCCCGCCATGCTGGATTCCTTCTGCTCCTTCCACTCACACTGACTCTACTCTATGCTTGTCCCCAGCTTCTGCTTGTGTCTCTCCTTGTGTCCCCTTTTGTCCCAGCTCTCTATTACCTTAACTCTCTTTCACACCCTGCCCCCTCATCCGGGCACACCCAAGGCCTTGAGTCTCCCAAGAGGCTAGCACTCAGCAGGTGGCAGCGTCTATAGCACAGGAAAACAGGTTTTTTTTCCTTTTTCCCTTATTAACATAGGGTATTAGTAGGATGGGCCATTAAAGGCCAGAATGGCACTTATTCGGGAGACAACAATAAAGGCCACTAAAAGTTTCTGTCTTAATTAAATACCTTTCAAAACTTCAGGTTGTTGTTATTAAATATTTAAACTTTCTTTATTTCCCACAGCAGATTAAAAAGAGTCATGCTGGGTTCCCACATTGTGCTCCTGGAAATTACATCCAAATCTCTTACCAAATTTTGCACAGCAAATGGCAAGAGAAAATAAAAGACGCCAGAAACTTGGTGTGGCAAGATCTTCGGGCTGTGTTAGAGAGAAATGGCTCCCATCTCAGGTTTGAACATGTTTATACAGAAGATGAGCCTTCCACCATTTAAGGTTTCACTCATCATCATAATTACAATTCAGTCTGTTTCTGAAGGCTTGCTACTCCATCCTAACATTTTGCTCAGGGCTGACACTGGGGTTTCCCTTCAAATCCCCATAAGAACTGGAATCGAGTTAAACCAGTTTAGCAGGCTTCCAGGAGGCTGAGTTATACTCTCCCACATTGCCCTGCACTCCAAACACTTGCCCCTAAATTGATGGGTGCTGGGACTGCCTTGTCAACATTCTCAGAAACGCAGGCAACAGCAGCAAGCTGGCCTCAGGGAAGCTCAGAACAGGTAACCCAATGAGGTGCTGTTTTGAAATACGACTACTCTTCAGCTGACGGTCATAAAGCCATGCATCATCTCACTTATCTGTCTTCTTTAATGGAAAACCTCTCAGGAGTCTCTGAGCTAATAATGCGGTATGTATCTCTTAAATACTGTGATAATAACTGACCAAGTCTCCCGTCAGACGAGCTTTGTTAGGTGAGAGCCTTGTGCCGAGAAAGAAACATCAGTAGGTGTTGAGATGGAAGAAGAATCCATGGGGAAAGGACACCCAATAACAGATGGCATTGTAGGAATCTTAAAGGAGAGGGGAGTTTCCTTTTAAAACCCAGAAAGGGACTCAGTTAAGAGAAATAATTTTAAGAACACTGTAAAAGAGACAGGTGCTGTCACATAATGTAAAGGAGACCTTGAGCCGTAATAGCCAAGAGTCAGTCAATAATTCCCACACACTATTTCATCAAGATGCTTCCTTGTAGGAAGCAGTGGTAAAAAAAAAAAAAAAAAACACATAGCTATGCATCACCATGAAGCAAGGACCAGGGAGGAGGGGTGCCACTTTCTGGCCTGTAGAGCGCTCAGTGGCAATGACTTCTAAATGACAACATGTCTCCAATGAATGGACTTCTGTGGCCCAGAAGCTAAGTGCTATTATCACTACTGGTGACCCTCTTTGGGGAACTGGGGAAGTTTAAAAGCCCTGAGTCCTAAAGACAGAATGTATGACATGAGACAAGGACTTCAGAGAAGACGCACATCTTACATGTGCTCACTGAAGCTGAACAACAACTATTAATCAGTCACATGATGGACACAGGGAGAAATGTGTCTTTCAGAGTCATCTGACTGGGTGCTTCTTTTTATTCCTGCACATGATGTATAGAAAACACAGTGAATGCTGTAGTTGCAGCTGGACTGGAACAGCCAGGGCTCAGATGGATCAGTCTAGGTCAGGGAGCTTGCTAATTTAAGATCCAAAGGCTCTGCAGGAAGGAATGAGAAAGCAGTGAGCATTGGCTTTGGTCCCCACAGCCAGTCTCAAAGAAGCATGTCAGAAAGAAAAAAAAAAAAAGATGGGTAGGAGGAGGAAGAAAATGGTTGCTAACTGAGTTATCTGTTGATTGACAAGGCAAAGCAGCCAAATTCTGTCAAACTGGGAATTTTTCCTGTATTGGGTCACTGAAATTCTGATCTCTGGATTGATTCGGATACATGTAAATGCTATGATAGAATAGCAAGTGGGCATGTTTCTATCGTTACTAAGAATGTTGGGGAAGTAACAGAATTATCACCTGCCTACTTGCTCATATGTTTGTCCAACTATCCCTCTAGGGACTCTCCACCAACACAGCACCAACTTTATATTGTCCCAACAGACAAAAGGATGGACACAAAATATTGCTCTACTGAAAAATAATATCAGAATCCCAGGGGCTTCTTTCAAGTGTTTATTTTTTGAAGTGTGTGTTAAAACACAACCCAACTCAATCAACAACCCACCCACCCAACCAACCAACCAACCAACCAATCAACCAATCAACCAACCAGCCAGCCAGTCACCCAACAAGCCAATCACCCAAGCAGCCAATCACTCACCCACCCACCCAACCAGCCAAACAGACAAAATAAATAAATAAATAAAAATTTAAAAATTCAAGGCACCACAGACAAGCAAGCAGGACAGAGGGAGAAGAAATAACCCCAACTCCGAAGCAAAACGCTCTTGACTACAGAAGCTGAGCTGCAGAAGACTCTGGTCATCATGAAGTTCTGGTGCTCGAGTTTATTTTTATCCCTCCTCCCAAGACTTGGGGATCATTGCAGAAGGATTGTCACGGCCAGAGGTGGGAGGGGAGTGACAATGAAACTATTTGGGGACAGCAGGACAATTGCACATATAAACTCAGAGTGGTTGTGACACCACACACAACATATGTGCAGCTCAAGTCAGGCACAGAGAGGAGAGGAGGGAGGAACATCCCAGCTGTATGTGAGGAACTACTGGTAACTGATGAAGACTCAGTTTTCTTAAGGATGTGGACTCTGGATGGAATAATAGGCTCCCGTGTATGTGTATAGGGAGTATTCACTACATACTAATGGGATTCAGTATACTTAAAAAAAAAAAAAAATGAGGACAAAAAGTTGGGTGAGTGTGGAGTAGGAGTGAATTAGAGGAGATGGGGAGAGAGATGAAAATGTTGAAAATAAAACATATGAGATTCTCAAATAATTAACACAAATATATTTGAAGAAAATTTACAATAAGTTTGAGATAAAAGTAGCCAATAGCTTTCTAAAAATTAATGGCAGACGATTCCCTAAATTCCAGGTCCTCAAAGGATACAAGCAATAAAAACACCAAGACAACTGGAAAATCAACACCAGTCAGAGGCCCAGATCAACCCACTGCAGAGAGGAAACATCAACACTGTCAGAGAGACAAACAGTGAAAGTCACAGTGTGTGTACAGCAGATATTGTATCCAAGGCTATGAAGACAGAAGAAGATGGGGTATGGGATCAGAAGTAATGTTAGAGAGAATACTTCCATCCCACAAAACATGTTTCAAAATGAATTTTAAAAAAACATTTTCTCAAATAAAAACTGAATGAAAGTGTAGTCATTAATATTTTGAATGATGAACAATGTTAAAGGGCACACATTAGAGAAGGAAGCTTTAATACAATAAAACACTCAGAACTATTCAGGAAAGTAAATACTAATGAAACAGAATAAACAAAGCTAATTATAAAATTTGCTCTTTGTTTTTACTTGAAATAAAGGAAAACTAAATATCAAATATTAAATTTTTGAGTAATAAATAATTATAGTACACAACAACTATTAACCTCAGAATTCTGGGCTTCCAACAAGGGAACAATGGAGAAAATAAAAGCCAAGTGAGCCGGAAGGGTGGCTCAGTGGATAGAGATGCTTGCTATGACACTTGATGGCTCGAGTTTCATTCCTGTGTCCCACAACATGGAAGAAGGAAAGTGACTCCTGCCCTCCACGTATGTCTCATGGAACACACAATCACATGCACAGACACACGCATAGTAAATAAATAAACTGTAGTATTTCTTAAAGGAGGCAATTATCTTGACAGGAAACAAAATAACCTATGAAACTTAGGCTTATGATTTGAAGCAATTGATAAAAATGTATAAGGTTTTATTCAGATTAATCAATAAATCGACAAATAAAACGAAGCGTATTAATTATAAGAAAAGGTGACATCACTATGTATGCTACAGATATGTTAAAAAAAATGAAGTGAGATATTGTGAATCTCTAAACAACTGTATGTAACCATCTAACCAGAAGAATTAGAAAACGTCTCTAGAATAGTGGCAGAGGGGAAAGTAACTTCACTTCAGCAAACAGGAGAATGGGGAATTCAGCAAATGTTTTTTTGTTTTTTGTTTTTTTTTCTTTTGCACTTAAGATCACTGAAGATAAGGATAGTCTGAATAAGTGGAGAGTTGGTGGTAAGATGTTATAACGAGGCTGGAGAGATGGTTCAGTGGTTAAAAGCATAGGCTCTTCTTTCAGAGGACCTAGGTTCAATTCCCAGCACCCACATGACAGCTCACAGCTGTCTGTAACTCCAGTTCCAGGGGATCTGACACCCTGGCATAGGCAAAACGCCGATCAATGCTCATAAAAATAAATTATTTTTTAAAACGTAAAAAATGAGGACCTGAGACCATTTAAAACAAGACCAAACAAAACAAGGAATATACATAGTGGCAAATCCTCTCATCCCAGCTTCAGGAGGATGAGACAGCGGGGTCTTAAGTTTGAGGCCAATGTAGCAGAACTTGGCTCAAAAACAAGCACAAATTACGAAATTTAAAAAATTAAATGAAATGAACAAATGCATGTAACATCAGTTACCAAGGTTGCAAATGTTGACTTTTCAGTTGCAATTATGTTGACGTTAAGTCACTGACGCACGGATGGGTTCAGCTGCCTGTAATTGCACAGTAAGTTGATAAGAGAGCCCAGCGTGGGATGGCTGGGTGCAAAGGCCTGAAGAGCTGTGAGCTAGCCACAGCCCTCCGGTTGGGCTCCAAGACAGTCACAAGGAAACGAAAAGGACAATACAGTTTCTAGTCCCCCATGTGCTGTAACAATTTTGGGGAATCCCCCCCCCCCCATTCAGTTTGATCCAAAAAAGTATCCTAAAATAAATGTCTTGGAAACAAGGAATGTTGCTTTTCAAAGAACACTTCAAAATTCTGGAAACTGGCTGTATTGAAGCCACTCTCTATACAGTGCATTTACGCTATTTTATTTCAATATTTCCTACCAGAATGATAACCTAAAACACTGTAATTTAATGCTCTGTTGGAATGTTGCAGAGAAACTGAATGATGGTCATAATCCCGAACTCATGAATTTTCATTGAAAGGACTAAATCTTCACAATTTTTATAGTTGGTTGAACTTCAGGGAAAATCTGAAATCCGACTGATACAGGGGAAATTGGAATCCTCTTCAGTTCTCGGTCTCTTTAATAAAAGAATTTCAGAATGGACCCAAATGGAAGCTTAGGGAGATTTTATTAGTGTAAAAGATAAGCCCAAGGGCAGGCAAGAGGTGAAACAGACAGCTGTTGCCTGGTGGGGGGAGAGGGCAGAGAGGAGGGGGGGAAAGGCCACGCTGTTTAAGCTGGGAGGAGGCACAACACCCGGTGGGGGTGGGGAGCTTGGAGTGTCAGGAAGCCAAAGGTTAGAGGCAAAGCCCGGGGCGTTCAGGAAAGCTTGCTTAGAGGTAGAAAGAAGAAAAGAAAAAGGTTCTCTCTTCTGAACAATTCAGAATATGGCTGTGGTCCTCAGCTGGGGATTCTGGGGAAGGAAAATTTAGTCTTTCATTTAAGAACTAATTATTTCACCTATCTCCCTACCATGGCTAAAAGAGAGCCCACATTCTAAGTGTGCACAGTGATTTGATACCCCAAGAAGGTATTCACATGTCACCGGGAGCTTTCCTACACTCTCAGTACAGGGTGGAGTTTGTTGAGAAGAATTAATTATTGAGTCTTTAAGTACAATCTGATAGTAAACCTTACAGAATCAGCTGGCACACTGAAGTTCCTTGACTGACTTAATTAATGTCCAGACCACATGCTTGCACGTAAGTCCCTAAAAGCTGAAAACACAGGGATTCAGTGTAGCCTGCCATGCTCCTCAAATGATTAAATCAAGCATTTGTTCAGTATCAGACTCTTTGTTCTTACAGTTCAAGAGTAATTAAAGTCTATAGAGTAATTCATTGGCATCATCAAAAAATAATTTTCTGATTTTATGCATACATAAATAGAAAATACACATTTGATTAACAGCCACTAAATTGGAACTTGCCAATTCTCAAGGGCATTGAATGCAACTTTATCTATTGTGAAAAGGTAAATAGAAGTTAAATTATTAACAGATTATTTTTCAGCCAAATTCCCTAAACACGAACATATTGTCAGTAATTGATTCTCTTCCTGTTCATATTGAGAGCAGGGATGATTCTGTACTGAGGACTTTTGTTCAACTATTTTAACCTTAAGTGCAGCCCTTAGGCATGCAGCTGAAAGGCAGGGGCATTTTCCACAAAGGTGACCATCAGCAAATGGTGAAAGGTTATGATGCTGAGTATAAGATACCTGTCTCACTAAAAGTCCATCATGTATCTAGTCTATTTCCACGTAATTTAAAATACAGTAATCTACTTATTTTGTGATTAACAATATATGTACTTCTGCAAATTCATGGGAACATATGACATAATTCTGCTTACTGAGTTACCAAAGTTTATAAACCTTAAACCCCTAAGTACTTGGTTAGATATTAGCTACACACACACACACACACACACACACACACACACACACACACACACTCACCCATAAAATGGAAAACACAGCAGCAGGGACACGGGTTCTCATGGCACTAATGAAGTGGAGAGAAAACAGGAAGTGAATAAAGCCTCAAAGACCACCCCTGATGATGTACTTCCTCCAACAAAGCTCCACCTTTCAAAGGTTCCAGAACTTTCCCAAATAGCACTGGCAATTGGGTATTCAAACGCCGGAGCCTATGAGACTTGTCTTACAACATTAAGCTGCTAGCACAGTGAGCTCAACTCACCTTGCCAGTTCAGAAAACAAGGCAGCTGAGATCTGTGTATGATGACACGCTTGAGGATCTGAGCAGATCAGTGACCAGTAAAGAGACAAATCAGTGTAAAACTTCTCCCACCAAAGAAAGCTCAAGATCTTATGGCTTCTTTGATGTAATCTATCAAACATTTAAAGAATAATTAATTAAGGTCAGTCTTCACACTCTTCAGAGGAGGAGGGAGAAGAGGAAGAAGAGGGGGAGAGGGAGGGAGAGGTAGAAGGAAGTGGCTACCAAACTAATTTTGGAACACACATTGGCACTAAAGCAAGAAAAGGAAGGAAGGAAGGAAGGAAGGAAGGAAGGAAGGAAGGAAGGAAGGAAGGAAGGAAGGAAGGAAGGAAGGAAGGAAGGAAGGAAGGAAGGAAGGAAGGAAGGAAGGAAGGAAGGAAGGAAGGAAGGAAGGAAGGAAGGAAGGAAGGAAGGAAGGAAGGAAGGAAGGAAGGAAGGAAGGAAAAATAACCTGCGATTCCACATCCTTAATGAATATTGGTGTCAAAATCATCAACAAAATCCTAACTGGTTGAATTGAACAGCGCTTTATAAAGAGGCTCAGCACGTGTGTGTCAATACACATGATGCACCATCATAACAGAAACCAGAAATAGCTGATCTGCTAAATATCTAAAGAGAGAAGCCTGAGAAGACTCAACAGTCTTTCCTGATGAACTTTTGGTAACCCTGGAATGAGCTTTGACACGGCCAGTGATACCAGTGTACTACCTGAAGTAACATTGCCGTGTCACAACTTTAATCACATTTTTCACAGAAATAACTTTAAAAGGCATAAAATCTAAATTGAAACACAAAAGACCTCAAATAATGAAATCAATGTCCCCAGAAACCAGGAGGGTGGAGCTGAAGGCATCTTATTCAAGAATTCAAAAGCCTAATACAAAACGGTCGTGATCAAAATGGTCAGTGCTGTTATAAATACAGACATAAAGCATACCATAGGAAAAAATGAGCTCAAAATATGTTTAAAGTGTCATGTATGGCGAACCCTCTGAAAAAGATGGAACATACAGGCACAGACACACACATACAAAGCAAGAATAAATGAAGACATAAAAATAGATATGCCTGTTTCCAGATAATGCTGTAGTAAATATGAACAAGCCAATGAAAGAATGGACGAGATTTTTGTAACATTTCAAATACTCTAGTATATATGAAAATCTTCTTAAAAGAAAAGCTGTAAAAATAAGACAGCAATCTTTAAAAGTAGTAACAATTACAAGCAAGTAGTTTACAATTGAGGAAATATAAAATTAACTGTAGTCAGAAAAACACAGGGTAAGAACAGATCTCATTTTAGCTATTATGCAGACAGTGAGCAAAGAGGATGTGTCTCACAGAGTAAAGATGACTTAAACTATGCTGGAGCTGTTTCAGGCTTCCAAAGAGAGATATCCTTACACAGCTTGGCAATAGGAATCTCAAGATATTTATCTGAGTATTGCATGTAGCACCGGGAGTTAAAGGCAATCATGAAACACAAGTAGATGAGATGTGTAAATAAAAGCATAAGCAGGCATGTGTGGTGATATGTTTCATATTTAATAAAAACCAGTCTAGAATATCATAGAATAGACCTACCCACAGTAAATCCAGGAGGGTCAGAGAGTGGTAACTCACACCTTTAATCCTAGCATAGGGGAAAGACCAGGAGTGGTGACCTAAGCCTTTAATCCCAGCAGATCTGAGTTTTGAGGCCAGCTTGGTTTACAGAGGGAGTTCCAGGCTCCCAGGCAGGCAGTGGTGGTGCCAGCTCTTTAATCCCATAACTCCAGAGACAGAGGAGATCTTTCTGTGTTTCTGTGAGTTCAAGGATAACTACCACATAGTAGTAGCCCACGCCTTTAATCTTAACCTGGATGTGAAACAAATGGGCAAAGAGGGTATTTAAGGCAGGCATAGAAAGTCAGACTGAGGCAGTAGAAACCAGGAGGGAGAGGCTGAGGAAGCTGGAAGACAGTTGAGATATGACTGTGGGGTTTCCTCTCTTTGATATCTCAGCCTTTCCCTGAGATCTGGCTCTGAGTTTCCTTTATTTGTGCAACAGGCATGTGTATATGTGATGACATGGGTGTATGCCAGAAGCATGTGTTCACTTGAAAACAAATTGAGATGTACATTACAAATATTTAAACCAAAACACCTGCACCTACACACACACACACACACACATACACACACACACACACACACACACACACACACACACACACATTCTGTAAAAATATGGATACATTTAAAGATGGCAACAAGCCAAACACATTAGGATTGCGTCTATGATTTTTATCTTCTAATGACTAATAAGCAATTCTGATCCTGATCACCTTATTTTTTTCTCATAAATTCTTCCATCAAGAAGTCAAGTATAGCATGATTAGGTGCAGTCTCACTTGGCCACAGAGGCCATTTGTTGTGGATTAAATTGGTCTGTCTTGTTTGAGAGTTCTCCAATCCTGGCCCCATAGTCATGGTGTCTCAAACACACTGGGGTCTCCACAAGCTGCAACTTTACCAGTGGCCTCTTGGCCTATCTCCACCAACTCTAACTCTGAAGAAGCCTGTGCTCACTTGGCCACCTTGGCCACTTGTGCCCCAGGGTCTCAAGCTCATTTTCTAACCCAGTGGGAACCCATGATCTTCCAAGGCAAGATCACTTCCAGGAAGCCACCATGCTAAGATCTGTGTCCTCCTATAAGGCTAGACATCTCCCCAGACACTATTCCTCTGAGCAAGTAGGTGGGCTCTGGACTGGACTTCCTAAGCCTTCCTTTAGCCTTTACCAAGCACATAGGAAGAAGGGGACGTTAGGACCTCAGCGGCCTGCATCTTACCTCTGACCAACCACCATCTTTTCCTCACAAGGCCCGGGAGAAGAATGAGGTAAATCAGTTGTTTTCCAGAAGAGTGGACTTTCCATCTGTAAGTATGGGTCTACAAAGGTTCAGATTCACAAGTCCAGGAATTTAACCAAGGAGAAGCTTAAGGTATGTGCAGGCACCAAGCCAAGCTACTTCCCAAGTTCTCTAAAATCACCAATAGCCAGAAGCAACCAGGCTCCACATTGCCCAAACTTTAGAATTCCTTTTCTGCCACTCTTACAAGCAATTTCATTCTTGAAACTTAAACCAGTTCCCCTAAAGCGGTACTAGCTGCCACTACAAAATATTCTTCTGGCAAAAGTATGTAATGCCAAAAATTTTAATTAAGCAATTTTTAGAATTTACAGCTAAGCTTTATGAAGGGTAGCAGTTTGCATGCTCACTCCGTGCAGTCTAACATGGAATATAAATACATACCAATGTTTTGTGTTTGGTTTTACTTTTGAGAAATAAAACATTATTCATGATTGGGGAACGATTATAGTTTATAAATACCAGGATGCAGACACTGCTAAGCACAGAAGTTCATGCTGAAAAGACAAGGGATCACAATAAACAGCTTCACAAAGGAATGTATTGCCCTAAGAGACACTTAGAAATAAATCAGCATGTGTGTGTTTTTATTCCACTGAAGGGGATTTTTAAAAAAGGTCTGGAATCTGTAACTATAATATTATGATGTATTATATATCTCATTGTATACAATATATATCACATTACACTGTTAGGGGGTTTAATTATTTATTTATTACTTTACAGGTTTTTCTTTTAAAAAATATTCTATTTTTCATTTTGTGTGCATGTGTGAGAGAGAGACAGAGACAGAGAGAGACAGGGAAACAGAGAGACAGAGAAAGCATTGCTTACCAAGGCTAGAAGGGGCAGTGAATTCCATAGAGCTGTAATTACAAGTTATGAGTGCCTGATGTGGGTGCTAAAAATCCAGCTCTGGTCCTCTGCAAAAGCCAAAAGCACTTTTTCCATGAGTCATCACTCCACCACCACACAAGTTTTTCTATAATGAAATCTTAGGCTATGAGTCTCCTCTTATGGTTTGAATATGAAGTGTCTTCCATGGGCTTGTATACTGAATACTTGGTCACAGCTGGTGCTAAATTGAAAGGCTCTGAATACTTTAGGAAAGTGGTTCTCAAGCTCTGGGTCAAAATCCCTTTGGGGATCAAACAACCCTTTCACAGGGACCGCCTAAGACCATCGGGAAACAAAGATATTTACATCAAGAATTACAAAAGTAGCAGAATCACAGTTAAGGAGTAGCAATGAAAATATGATTTTATGGTTGGGGTCACCACATGAGGAGCTGTGTTAAAGGTTTGCAGGGTTAGGAAGGTTGAGAACCACTGTTTAGGAAATGGGGCTTGGCTACAGGAAGTAGGTCCTGGAGGACATGCCTTTGAAGATTATGCCTAGTCCCAACTGATCTGGACTCTGCTTCCTGTCTGCTGTGAGGTAGCATCTCTGCCACATTTTTCTGATGTAAAATATGTCTCTATCTCACCACAGGTCATAAATCAATAGAGCCAGGGACCGTGGACCAAAGCCTCTGAAAGTATGGACTTTGCACAGGTCTCCAGACCTTAGCATAACTGTCACCATGATGGAAGTGCCATTCAGGCCTTGGAACCCAGCATGAAGGCAGCAAGACCTATCAAAATGAGAACAAAGACCTGAGCCATCTAAGTCTATAGTTCTGGGAAAACCCCTAAAAGCACTAGCTCTGGCTAACTGTTCTTCCCACCTGAAGTGTGTCAATCCATGATGTAGTCTCTGTACTTTAAAGATCACTCTTAAAAAGGCTTGGGACTGCACTCAGGTCCTGAATACCCAGTGTAGTCACCAACCAGCTAGCAAACACTCTCTGTTAGCTGGAACCTGTGTCTGGGTTGCTGAGGTATATAACCCACTTCCTTAAGCTGTTTGGTGAGGTATTTTATCAGAGCAAGGAAGCTAACAAGACAGAACATGGGTACCAGAGATGACCCCATCTACCAAGCTGGCTGGTAGGCCTTTGGAACTGCTTTGTAAGAGAAGCTAGAAAAGTGGGATGCAGAATTGAAAAATATGGTTGGTGGTTCTGAGAGGAGCTCAGGCCAGAAATGCAGCAGACTATGTTATATGAGGTTTCTTGCCTGAATTTCCAGCCTAGCCTCCTGGCCCAGACTTTATGGCCCAGCCTTGTGGCCTGGACTTTCAGACCCACAGTCCCATAGTCCCACAGAGACACACAGATGCTTACATTAATTTTAGGCTGATTGGCCTAAGGCCCAGGCATATAATTTGCTAACTCATTACTTTTAAACTAACCCATGGTTCTTATCCTGTTCAGCCATGTGGCTCAGTATCTTTTTTCAGAGCAGCATAGTTGTCCTCTGCATCTTGTGGCTTGTTTGGTAACTCTGTGGCACCTCTACCCTGTTCTTCCTGTTCCCAGAGTTTTCTTAGTCTGGTAGCCCTGCCCACACTTCCTGTCTGCCTTTGGCCAATCAGCATTTTCATTAAACCAGTAGGTGGGACAATTATTTACAATGTAACAACATAATTGCAGGACAAAACTGTGCAGAGTAAACACTCCACTCTTGCTGTTTCAGATGGGGACAAGGACTGTCAGCAGTTGGAATAGAAGCCATTCCTCACAGGGGCTAGAAGCATATCCATCCTCTGAGACACCCTATGATTTCACCAACAGCTGAGTTTAAGAGACATAGGCTCAGACTGGGGAGATGGCTTAGATGGTAAAGTACTTGCATAATATAATCCCAGTACCAGGGAGGCAGAGACAAGTAATCCTCAGAGCAAACTGACTAGCCAGACTAATTAAGCTGGAAATTCCATGGGAAACTCACCCCCAATGTGTAAGGTGAAGTGATCCAAGAAAATATGCAATACCAACCTCAGGTCTCTGTACATTTGTGTACACACATACAAGCACTCATACAGGTGTGCCCACACACATGCAAGTGTGCCTATAAACAACTACACATAGACTATGCACATGTATACACTAAAAATGAATAAAAATAATGGACTGGAGAGATGACTGATGAGTTAAGAGTACTTATTGCTCTTGAAAAGAGCAATTCCCAGCACCCACATTTCAGCCCACAGCTACCCACAGCTCTCATTCCAGGGAACCCGATATCCTATTCTCATTTCTATGAGCATAAGTCACATACATGGTGCATGGACATATATGCATAAAATAAGAAATAAACAAAGAAAGAAAGAAAAGAGCACACCGTAGTATTATGTTTCTGACCCGGACTTTCCCGCCTAGCCTCATGCCCCAGACTTTGCAACCTAGTGTTGTGGCCCAGACCTGCAGACCCATAGCCTCATAGTCCCACTGAAACACATAGACATTTATATTAATTGTATGCTGATTGACCTGGAGCCCAGGCATATAACTTGCTAACTCTTTACCATTAAACTAACCCATGATTCTTATCCTGTTTAGTCATGCATCTCGGTATCTTTCTCAAAGCAGCATAGTTGTCTTCTGCATCTGCTTCTTTGGCATTTCTGCTCTGTTCTTCCATTTCCCAGAGTTTTCTTAGTCTGGTAGCTCTGCCCACAGTTCCTGTCTGCTCTCAGCTGATCAGCATTTTTATTAAACTAGTAGGTGGTACAATTATTTACAATGTAACAACATAATCCCACTACATTTCCCCTTTTCTCTTTTTAAAACAGGACCCCCAAATCTAATTTCCTTTGTATAATCCTTTTAACTATTATCTATAACAACTTGTAACCAACACTGTAAACAAAGACAAACATCCATAATCCATTTTTTGAGAATGTGGGCCCAGTTCTCTAGGCTACTTCCTGCTGAATGGGGCGCTGGCAATCCCATGGGAACCCAAAGAAAAGTTTAGGATTATGGGCAAGTCTTTAGTGGAATAGTCTCTAAGACTGGGTCTGCTCAAGCCAGCCCTTGAAGTTGTTTTGGATGCAGAGCTCAGAGGAAACTGCAACAGAGGTGCTCTGAAGTGCTGAATTATCTGGGCCATCTATTTCCATTGGGGACTTCTTTGGGGTCTTCCTCTATCAAACTTTATTTTCTTTAACCAGGAATAAATCCATAATGTCTTATTTTCTATAGAAACAAGAAGAAAACATCTTCTCCAGAGTAGCATATCTTTTGATTTCAATTTTAAAGCTGTAGACGGAGTTTTACTTTCAAGGCGCCAGTCCAAAATTAATATTTATTAGAATATAAATTAACATTCACGATATTAGTAACAGCTTATAGTGGCACCTGAACAAGGACTGGCGTATCCAAGCGATGGACGCGCGATGGAAGGACGATGGATTCCGATTCTGTCCCGTCCAGCAGCCAGCAGCCAGGAACCAGGAAGAGAGCGTCTTCCTGTCCCAGTAGCCACTTATCAATGGGCTTGGCCACACCCCCTCCAGGTTGGCCACACCCCTCCAGGGTCCCGGAAGCGTCTTCTGACTTTATCGGCTGACACCTTAATCCCACCACATAAAGCCAATTAATTTATAAAACATATAGGTTGAAGAAATCCAACAGCATTTATAATCATAAATTTATAATGTCTTTTAACAGCTTTTATTACTTCATTTTCAGTCAAAAAAAAAAAAAAAAAAACTCAAAGACAATAACACACAGTATCCAGACACTCTTTGTAATTTCCATCTTTATGTGGATTTTTTTTATTCTATTTCTTTTGTAAGGACTTCTCTATCCTTTTTCCTTTTTCTTTTCTCTCTCAAGCCTGTGTGTGTGTGTGTGTGTGTGTATGTGTGTGTGTGTGTATAATATATATAACACACTCTAAACCATTTAGAGTGTTTTTTAATCTTTCTTACTTTTTATCTTATTTTGTTTCTGACCGAACCTTTGCTTGGTTATGGTGGCTGACTCTTTCCAGCTTCCTCTATTTCTTTCTGTTTCTGACCACACCTTTAATCTGACAAGCTGTGGCTAAGGCTTAAAGGCTTCACTAGGGTGGCGGACTGGCTCCTCCCAGCTCCCTAGTCTAGCTTCATAGGATTTATCTTTTTAGCAGAGATACCAGTAGAACCCACAATTACCACTCTGAGGAATTTTAAGATCCATATAATCCTCCAATAAAGCACTGCCATCTGCTGCTCATGAGCTCCATTTAAGTATTTGGCAGCAGGGCCTCTTAAAAGACGCACAGTATTTTGCCTCTAAGGCTGAGTCAGGAAGCTTCTCATCAAACAGAGCTGATCCAAGAAAGCGCTGCTGTTACTAAGAAGCCGTCTTTGACTCTATTTCTTTTTGTCTACAGGAACAGAAAGCTTAAATGTGTCATTTACAACTTGTTGATTAAATCTAGGTTCCTGTGAGACTTCAGGAACTGGCCATGTTAAGCTGTACTCCAAAGGCCTGCTATTTTTTAGCTCAGGCCCTCACGCCTCACCAGGGTATCTCTAAACCACGGCTCATGTGAGAGACACAACTCAGAAGCTGTTTTTGGCTGTGATTCTGTGTTCTAGACCTGTTTTTAAGCTTTCTAAGGCTTTGTGTTTGTGTATATCACCCATGTTGGGTCGCCATTTGTTATTTGTAGCGCGATTATGTTGTTACATTGTAAAAAATCTCCCACCTACTAGTTTACAGAGCAGAGATGCCACAGAGACACCAGACAAGGCAGCAGAAGCAGAGGACACCTGTGCTGCTCTGAGAAAAGGTACCAGTCCACATAGCTGAACAGGATAAGAGTCATGGGTTAGTTTAATTGTAAAGAGTTAACAAGTTATATGCCTGGGCCCCAGGTCAATCAGCCTATAATTGATGTAATCATCTGTGTGTTTCAGTGGGACTATGGGACTGTGGGTCTGTGGATCTGGGCCACAAGAGTAGGCCAGAAAGTCAGGGCCAGAAACCTCATACAACAGAACACTAATTCTAACACCTAAAACTTTTTAGATAAACTAGAAAGATTCATAATCCCCACCAACCCAACATCCAGGAAAGCCATTAGGAAGCATCTGACATAAAAACACCATTTCTCTACCATGCTATAACCCAGCTTCCTGCTTTCCCAGCAATGTATTTGGTAACTACCTTGTTGAAGACTGACTCTTACTCTGTGACTGTAAATCTGTGTAACCTCTCCCTCGGTGAAATAAGTCATTTAAAGCAAATATCAATCCAATTTTCTGGGCTGTGGTCACTCATATTCAGTTCAGAATAAACCATCTCTTATAGTCTGTGGAAAGAGAGCTGATTTTTGTTCACTTCTGTCCCTGTCAATCCTTGCCACAGATCCTAGGGAAGTCACCCTTCTTCGGAGATACACATTCCATGGTTTCCATCTAGCATTAGGAAGCTGGGCAGGTATCAGGTGGACTGTTTCACTATAAAAGCTTTGTTTCTCCTTAAGATTTAAAATATCATATAAAAAGGAAAAGATAAAAATACCAGAGCTTCATTGTGGTCTGTTATATGTGCTGTGGTGTTAAAATACGTAGTCTACCCCTGGTCCTGTATGGAGACGTGACATTCCTAACTTCTCTGAAGATAACATAAGATGTCTCCTCTCCTAACAGGGTCTGTCAGTCACCTGGAAAGCTGATTCACTGAAAGACACCATAAGGAGATAAGAATAATTACCCCCTTATTGAGATAATGTACCTATCTTCCCTGGAGCCTCTCCCTGAAGGCAATAGCTTTCAGAGCACCCTGCTAAGCCTTAATAACTTTCCTTCTTCTTGGTTCTTCTTCCTATCCCAGGCCAAATCCTAAGCTTGTCTGACAACAGACTCTCACAATTCTCAGCCCTGCCCCCCCCTCAACCCCCCCCCCCAACACACACACAGCTGCTCAGTGACCTCCATTGCTGAACTTGCCTGGTCTCTTGGGCCCTACTTCAAGGGCATGATCGCCTTCCTCTTGACCCCTCTTCTCCTGGCAACTCCCAAAATGTACAGCGTGCCTGCCCCATTGCTTTCCCCTACCCAACTTCAATAAGACACACACACACACACACACACACACACACACACACACACACACACACACACACACACATAGAGTTCCTGCTCAGTCTGTTTTTAAATTTTTTAGGGCTAAGACTAAAGAGCCCTGACTCCCAAGGAACAACCATCTCATTTCAGAAGGTCCTTCCTTCGTAAACCTATTGACAACCTCACAGGAAATGCTGTAAAGCCTGCTGAGCACCCTCCTTCTGAGGACCCTCCCTCCTTCAGACATAAGGTGTTCTTTCTTAAGGGTGCTCTCTGTGTCTGCCTGTTCTCCTCCCTCATCTACTCAGCTTACGCAGAGCCAACGTTTCCACTACAAAAGATACGGATTGGGAGTCATGATAAATGCAAACTGCTGAACAGCCCATGCAAGGCTCTCCTACCGAGACACCAAATCAGTAAGGAAACAAGAGTGGTTTTTGTTTTTTTTTAAGACTCAGCCATTGAAAGTTAAAATCATTCTTGGTCTTCAATATTTAAAAAGCTCAACCTCTACTGTTCAATTTCTATTCTCAGTTTCATTCAAGTGTGCCTTATATTCAGGATAACTCTATTTCGTTGATCCCTTCCTAATTATTTTGTTTAGAAGTATATTTATCTGACGTCTGGAAAAAACCCCAAACCCTGCTATTTTAAATTCAGCCTATCTTCATTCAGAGTGGCTGAGCTTGAATGTCAATGTGCTTCCTTGGGTCCCCAGATGACTTTGTTGCACTTATGTGTTGGTGACAGCTAGTTGCTGGTTCAAATTTAAATTTTCTTTGCCTGGGCTATTTAAATTATAATTGGCTCTGGCAGTCAGTGGTCAAAAGAGCCCCTGGTTACAGAACGTGTATTCTTTAAAAATAATAACAGGGGAAACATCACCACAGTAGAAACACCCGGGAACAGAGCTAACACGGTCTAATGAGCATCTAGACACACTGAACGTGACAAAAATTTCATCTTGCCTTGTAGCAGAATTCACAAGTCTCTCGCCAAGTGTGAGGAGGCAGAAAACCCCAGGGAGAGTGGGAGCCTAGGATGGAACCTTTGATTTTTGTGATCGTCTCACAAATGAGTTTTCTTTTTATTTATGTGGATTTGGGCAACACTCACAAAGCACCTTTGGAGTTTTGAATATTTGATATTAATTAGTTTCCTATTATAATAGAAATAGTGCCATGTCCTGTGCCCATTGTCTTCTATGTGCTGCCAGTGGCCATCCTTGTACAATGTCTTGACTCTGTTCAGCAGCGAAGGATAAAAACTGCTCCACACACCTTCTGGGATTCTTGCAGGTCTAGTGGAGACACAGGGGCAGAATAAGATTGAGATAAAATTCTTTTATTTATTGTGATAATTAAAATGAAAGGGAAGTGAATTCTGATGAAAGGCTTAGGCCACAGCTATAGTCTTTCATTTCGAACTTTTAAATAATAACTTTTTAAAACAACATTTCCTAAGGTTCCAAAGCTCCAGTTAAGAAAATCTACATCTCCCTCCAGCCTTTGTCTGTGCCTTTACCCACAAACATGTGACATTCTCAAGGAGGATTTATCTTTGCACATTGGGATTCAGACAAAAGGCAGACAGATATTGAGAAAATAAACTCAGGGAAGAGGTTTCCCTTAGAAGTG